>ML261743.1:0-57608 GCA_005239495.1 Nicotiana undulata
GAGGGGACATGTCGTGCCTTTCCTGTTCATTATATGTTTGAGAAGCTATATTTCCGCCTTGTCTTTACGTTTCAGTTATTACCTTGTACTGTTGTGCTAGCATATTGTTACCCTATCTCCCCAGTATGTTCTCCCCGTATCTGTCTTACTTGCTTATTTTTGTTGCCATTTTTTTCCTACTACTATATAAAATTGCAAAGGTACATATGGTGTGTTGGTCTTAGCCTCGTCACTACTTTGCCGAGGTTAGGCTCGACACTTACTCAGTACATGGGGTCGGTTGTACTGATGCTACACTTGCACTTCTTTATGTTCTGCAGACTACGCAACCGGACCCGGAGATCACTGACGATCGGAGCATCTCATTCAGTCACACAGGAGACTAGAGGTAGACTCGCAGACGTTCGTGGGCCTTGACGTCACCTTCTACTTTCCACTATCAGTTTTGTCTTACTTTGTATTTCAAAGACAATCTTATGTATTTATCCCAGACCTTTTGTTTGTAGTAATCTCTTAGATAGTCCGTGAGTATGTGACACCAGTTCTGGGATTTGTTTATGGGTTTCATTTCGAAAGTGCTATGTTGTATATTAGTTATCTTGTTCGTATTTGTTGTTAATAAGTTTTATTCAGTTCAAACGTTGGCTTGTCTAGCGGGTTCAACGTTAGACGCAGTCATGGCCCAAAGGTGGGATTTCGGGTCGTGACATTCCTGCTCCCCTTATGTGATTCACTATGACTCTGCTTGACTCTTATACTTGTTTCTATCCTATGATTACTGTTTCTTGTATCAGCATGACCAGTATTTCCTTATGTGTTTGCATCATTTGTATGACTTTCAATACTATAAGCATGCACCCATTATGTCTAAGTGTTACATGATACTAATCGTAATCCACAATATGTGATAACTATGTTATAATTACTTGAAAACCTGTAACTCTATTCTATTGCTATCATAAGAATTCCTAACTCCCTTTCTCTGTTTGTATTTGCTTCTGGAACTCTGCATATCTGCTGAGTTGTGGTTGGCCTGCTCCCTTCCTTTTGTAAACTGGTTTTCATAAACTCTTACATTTCCCTCTAAAGTTATATTTCAAAATTGTTACTTCAAACTACTTTCAAACTCAACTCTTGTAAACTACAAACACATCTCACTACTCTTAGACTTTAGGTTCATCCCCCTTAGTGTGAGCACTGCCTTGGGGACCCCTCAGTACCCATTGAACTCTAACACACAAGGCTGGCATTCCACACTGCACCTACTCATTCCTGGCTAGGGAACTTGGGTGTGAGCACTGCCTGGGATCCCCTGAGATCTTTAGGAACTCTGACACACCTGGGTTACAAGAGGTCTTGGCATATGGCATGTTGGATCTGATACTTGGGCCTACTGTTAGGCTCTCTATAGTGTAACTTCTTAATTTTCTTATTCCTTTGTGTAATTTATGCAACAATGGTCTGTAATAATTTGTAAACGAATAATTGGGGATGGATAGTGAATATGGGAGAGGGTTATGCATGTTTCGTATAGTAACGGGTAGAAATCATGACTATAGGATTTATTTCCCTATATGTGCAATAGTACCCTGTTTAGGACATGCATATCATGCAATAGAAATCATGTTTAGGTTCTTTATTTCAGCATGTCTATTATGTTCCTATCATTTTATAAGCCTTGTTCACAGCTAATAACTTCAACAAATGATATAATGTACGGCCACTGCATTTCCATAAGCATTACATTTAGAAACCATGTCTTTAGGTATCCTTGTGTGCATTAGATATCATGTTCTTTAGGACCATACCGCATGTTTGTGTCAAGTTTTGCTGAACACCTAGTTAGCCTGTATCTAATCTGATAATCTCGCTAAAATGTGGTCATTTGGTTGAAACAATCTGAAAATATAGCATCACCTCTCTTAAAATTGGAACTGAAGTATGCATGCTCATTTTTTAACAAATAGGCAATGTATACGAACGCCTAGGCAAACCTTAGTCCTAATACATTATTAAAAGCAAAACCTAATCGTGTTTCACTTAGCTGGTATTAGGACCAACCAGTCCCTTGTTTTGAAATTCCTAAACTCTGATGCTTTCCACTCCTGTTTTATCTTTTCTAAAATTCACCCTATTTTCTAACAATTCCTACCCCACTGCTTTTCAAATACTAATGCTGGAAATCATGCATTCATTTCCTCTTTAATTAAGTTATTGGATTGCTGCTTTGTGTGTTAATGGATTTCAGAGTCAGTTCACTCTTTTCCAAAAGTCATTCGGTTTGAACCCTTGCCCTATTTTCTGAAATAGTTTAATCATGCTCCTTTTATTAAAGTTTCACTAAACTACTGATTTCTACTCCGCTCTGAACCGCTGGATCTTTTAAAAAGTTACTGGCCCTTTGTGAATCACTCTTTCATTACTCATTTTCTGAAGTTCTTCATCTGCTTTTACTGAAAACTTCATCTAAAATGATGTGCACGTTTAAATCCTGCTATTATCTTTGAATTACTGGACCTTTTAAATTCAATCACTCTTCTTTAAGCTACTCTATTTTAATCGGATTTCCTTCTTTATTACTAAGTTTCCAAGGAATCAGTTACTTACCAAAACTGCCGAAACCTACTAATTTTCAACTCAAAAACTCCTGTTTTAAAATCCTGTCTTTAAGACTTTAGCTGTGCTTGAGACGTGCTATTTACATGCTTACTTGTGGAGGGATCTGTGAGCCTTTATTTGCCTTATGTGTTCCCCTACATGTAGTCCTACTTGTTATGTATGTCGCTTAGCATTTTGTCCTTTAAACCTAAGGGTTCAGCCTAGTACTCACCGTGTAGGAATAGTAGTCCTAAATACCCTCCAGGACTTATAGGATGGGAGAGGTAATAGCATGCGATAAGCATTCGTGACCAACACACGCGTTTTAAATAACCTTTACGGCGTGGGAAGGGTAGAATACGGATATGATGAACGGTGCGCTAATACCATGTGTAGCCTCTCTTCGAGGCGTGACGTACCGGGTATTGCATTGATGTGATCCGTATTAATTTAAACCTAGGACAATTTCTTTTCAAATGTTTATTCTAATGTTTTCCCAAAACCTTTAAAGATTTTCACACCTGTTTGAAATCCCCTTTTATGTGAACCTTGCTTGCTACTTGTTCATCGTCCAAATTCACAAAATTTCATGGCTGGGACGCACAATTGTGGATCTTGAGGGGTGCCTAACACCTTCCCCTTGGGATAATTTCAAGCCCTTACCCAATCTCTGGTAATTCAAACTAGTTCATGAGTTATTTACTCTAGGTGCCCTAACGCACCATAAAAAATTGTTAGGTGGAGACTCTTCCTTAAACCTTTCCTTTAAGGAGTTGTCCAAAAATGTCCTAAACCCGATCTCTCTGTACCTGACCCGTGCGATAGAAAAAGGGGGCGCGACAACATGGCGACTCTGCTGGGGAGACTCCCTAGGCTTATACCGTTACAAGTTGTCTTATGAATTTGGAATTTTATTCTGTTTAAATGCTTACTCCCTTTCCTATTCCCCATTATTAATTGTTTAATTCTGCAAGTATTTATTTGCCTAAGCAAACTGACATATCTTCATGTTTTCTTTGTAACCGCTTTCCATTATAATTGTTGTATTTTCTTTCTTTACCGCTTTCCTCAACGTGAAAATACATGCCTATTTGTTTAAATGCTATTTATTGCATATCATGCTCCGAATTCATATTCCACTCGTTCCAAACAAAAATCCCATAGCAACTCTTACAATGAGTGGTTGCGCTATTCCAATATTATCAACCCCTAAATTCGGAAAGGCGTATTTGCTGTAAAACTAGTCGATCAGCGGTGCAGTCGATGGTTCTGTGCCTTCCCCCTTGAGTTGTCTGCTCAAGGGTACCAGTCTAAAACCCCAATAGAAACCTTACTCTATTATATGGTGCATGCATCATGGTCAAACCTAGCCAGGCTAACGTGTTGTCCGCACAACATCCTTTAAGATAGCCTTGTCCAAAGTCCATTGGGTTTCCCTGGAACCCAAAAGAACGCCTTCACGTTCTGTGCATTTATTTGGAGAACTAAGTGCTTCCTGCTAATTATTGATGTTAAATAGTCGAGTGTGGCGGGGATAATGGCCTAGCCTTGTTTGTTCGCAGGAAACGAGGCACAAAGTCCCTAAACTCAGCATGATCTAAAATATTCCAAGAGGTCCAATCTTGGAGAAGGTCCTTCTGGGACCAATTAGATAGGATTTTCTTTTCCTCTTTACCAATGTAATAAGGCCAATGGCCATTAGTGATTTTATTTCTTGCTTATTGTTTTTGTATTGTTTTTGGATTCGTCCATTTTTATCATCAATAAAATGAGGCATTTAGCATTTCAAGTTCTCCAAATTAATTTGTCGCTAGGCCTACCTCGGGCACAAAGAGGTTCCCCAACTTAGGATGCGTTTTACATTCTCGCATTACGTGTTTTAATTACCGCAATATGTTTTATAATCCTCACTGACTTGTTTCCTTTTTGTTTTTGTTTCTTTTTTTATTCCCCTCCCCAAAGGTTGGTTCATGCATTCTAGAATTATATCTCAAGAACTGGTCTGTCCGAACAACCAGAGCCCGCCGAGCCTCGGGGTAGCAAGGCTAACAAAACAAGCATTATTTACAGTTTATTTATTTAAAGAATTTTCTTCCTTTTCGCATTTTTAATTTCTGCAAGAAAGAGCTCCCATGTTCAAACAATTATTTAAGTTATTAAAGCACTTCCATTTTTCTTTATAAAACTTATAGTTACTTGCTACTGTTTTCCTCCCCATTAATTTATTTACACAACATTACTATTACTTATCTTGATGAACCGACGACTGTGACATGCAACGAGGCAACACAACAAACGGATTCTGAGTCAGACGAGGATGATATACCTAAGGATATTATTAAAGAGGTTGAGAACTTTGAGAATAGACCTAAGTCTAACTTGGACGAGACTGAGGTCGTCAACCTGGGAAACGCAGAGAACGTCAAAGAAACACACATCAGCATTCATCTGCCGCCGTCAGAAAAGGAGGAATATGCGGAATTCTTAAGGGAATATGAGGACATATTCGCCTGGTCATATTATGGCATGACTGGCCTCAGTACATCTATTGTGGCCCACAAGCTGCCAACCAATCCAACATGCCCACCAGTGAAGCAAAAGCTCAGGAAGTTCAAACCAGACATGAGCTTGAAAATCAAAGAAGAGGTCACCAAGCAGATCAACGTCGGGGTTCTCCGGGTGGTCAAATATCCTACATGGTTAGCCAAAATTGTTCCTGTACCAAAGAAAGATGGGAAGGTCAGAGTCTGCGTCGACTACCGGGATCTCAACCGGGCTAGTCCGAAAGACGACTTTCCCTTTCCAAACATACACATCTTAATTGACAATTGTGCCAAGCACGAGCTGCAGTCCTTTGTAGATTATTTTGCTGGTTACCATCAGATTTGGATGGACGAAGAAGATGCTGAGAAAACGGTTGTCATTACGCCGTGGGGAGTGTATTGCTACAAGATGATGACATTCGGTCTGAAGAATGCAGGGGCCACTTACATGAGAGCCATGACTACTATATTCCATGATATGATTCACAATGAGATCGAGGTATATGTGGACGACCTCATCATCAAATCAAAGAAAGCCGCTGACGATGTGGAAGATTTGAGAAAACTCTTCAACAGGTTAAGGAAGTACAATTTGAAACTTAACCCTGCAAAGTGTGCATTCGGGGTTCCTACTGGCAAGTTACTGGGGTTCATCGTCAGTCGTCGGGGAATAGAACTGGATCCATCAAAGGTCAAAACCATCCAAGAATTGCCGCCGCCAAAGAACAAGAAGGAGGTTATGAGTTTTCTGGGAAGGCTCAATTATATCAGTCGGTTCATAGCCCAGTCTACTGTCATTTGTGAACCGATTCTCAAGATGCTAAGAAAGGATGCTGCCACCAAATGGACTGAGGATTGTCGAAAGGTCTTCGACAGAAACAAAGAGTACCTCTCAACATCACCAGTCTTGGTACCTCCGGAGTCGGGTAGACCTCTATTACTCTACCTTGCTGTGTTAGATGGAGCTTTCGGTTGCGTTCTCGGGCAACATGATGAACCAGGGAGGAAAGAGCAAGCAATTTACTACCTCAACAAGAAGTTTACTCCGTATGAGGCCCGGTATTCTCTATTAGAACGCACCTGCTGTGCTCTGACTTGGGTCGCACAGAAGCTGAGGCATTATTTCCGTGCCTACACAACGTACCTCATATCGAGGATGGATTCGCTAAAGTACATCTTTCAGAAGCCCATGCCCACTGGCAAGCTAGCTAAATGGCATATCTTGTTAAGTGAGTTCGACATCATTTATGTAAATCAGAAGGCGGTCAAGGGACAAGCATTAGTCGATCATCTTGCTGAAAATCCTATGGACGAAGAATACGAACCATTGAAAACGTATTTCCCCGATGAAGAAGTGTCATTCGTAGGAGAGGACATTGCAGAATCCTACGACGGTTGGAGGATGTTCTTTGATGGAGTAGAAAATTTCAAAGGGTTGGTATTGGAGCAGTCCTGATATCAGAAACCGGTCAGCAATATCCGGTATCCGCAAAACTCAGATTTCCCTGCACCAACAACATGGCTGAATATGAGGCATGCATCCTGGGGCTCAACTTGGCCATCGACATGAATGTTCAGGAATTATTAGTGATTGGTGACTCAGACTTATTGATACGCCAAGTCCAAGGATAATGGGCGGCCAAGAATTCCAAGATACTGCCATAATACATCGTGTGCAGGAATTGAGAAAGAGGTTCACAAAGATTGAATTCCGGCACGTTCCCAGAATCCAGAATGAGTTCGCCGATGCATTAGCTACCTTGTCATCTATGATCCAGCATCCAGACAAGAACTTCATTGATCCCATCCAAGTGGGGATCCATAATCAACCGGCTTACTGCGCCCATGTTGAAGAGGAAGCAGACGGAAAACCTTGGTTTCATGATATCAAAGAGTACTTGGCAGAGGGAGAATACCCAAAGCTCGCAAACGCTACTCAGAAGCGCACTCTTCGAAGGTTATCAAACAATTTCTTTCACAGCGGAGGAATCCTGTACAGGAGGACTCCCGATCTGGGTTTGCTAAGATGTGTCGAAACAAAGGAAGCAACGAAGTTGTTGGAGGAAATACATGATGGTACATGCGGTCCTCATATGAACGGGTTTGTTCAGCAAAGAAGATACTTCGGGCTGGTCATTTCTGGATGACCATGGAAACAGATTGCATCTAGTATATCCGCAAATTCCACCGATGTCAGATACATGGGGATATGATAAAGGTACCTCCTAATGAGCTTAATACAACAAGCTCACCCTGGCCGTTCGCCGCTTGGGGCATAGATGTTATTGGACCAATCGAGCCTGCAGCCTCCAATGGACACAGGTTCATTCTGGTTGCCATTGACTATTTCACCAAATGGGTCGAAGCAGCATCTTAAAAAGCAGTTACTAAGAAGGTCATTGCCGACTTTGTCCGCGACCGATTGTTTGTCGGTTCGGAGTTCCAAAGTCGATCATCACCGACAGTGGTTCCAACCTAAACAGTGATTTGATGAAAGCAATGTGTGAAACCTTCAAGATCAAACACAAGAATTCTACAGCATACAAACCTCAAATGAATGGAGCCGTTGAGGCTGCCAACAAGAACATCAAGAAGATACTAAAAAAGATGATAGAGAAACACAAGCAGTGGCATGAGAAGCTGTCATTCGCCCTACTGGGATACCGCACCACGATTCGCACATCAACTGGGGCAACTCGTTATATGTTGGTATAGGACACAGAGGCTGTTATTCCCGCCGAGGTTGAGATTCCATCTCTGAGAATCATACAAGAAGCTAAGCTCAGCGACGCAGAATGGCTAAGAAGCCGCTATGAGCAATTGGCCCTCATAGACGGAAAAAGAATGAACGCGATTTGTCATGGTCAGTTATATTAGAACAGAATGACCAGAGCCTTCAACAAGAAAGTCAAACCAAGATGATTCACACCGGGGAAGCTGGTGTTAAAGAAAATTTTTCCTCATCAAGACGAAGAAAGAGGGAAATACTCTCCCAATTGATAGGGCCCGTACATGGTTCACCGAGTGCTGACAGGAGGAGCACTCATACTTGCAGAAATGGATGGAGAAGTCTGGCCTAAACCAATCAACTCAGATGCAGTCAAGCGCTACTATGTGTAACTCTTTATTCTTTTCTCAATGTCGTAAATTGAACTACGCCTGACCTGATTCCTGTTTAAGAGGGGATACGTAGGCAGCCCTATGGGTTCGGTCACATTTTAATAAAAATTTCATTTTTCCCACGAATGGAAACTGGGGCAGAGTTTTGAGGGGGGACCTCAAAATTCCAAAGCAAGTTCAGCCGGTCGCCGCACAAGCAGCAGCCAGACGCATTCACCTACCAAACTGGGGCAGAATTTTGAGGAGGACCCTCAAAATTCCGCAGCAAGAGAGGCTGCAATGTCTTGAACCGCATCGTGGTCGTCGGTTCATCCAAAGAAATTTGTTTTAAATTATATGTTATATTTTATAAAACCATGCTTATTTACTTCCCAAAACAGCTTGTTTAGCAACGCTACCCCCATGGTACAACAAAGTTATCATTATCAAGCAGATAGGCCGGGCCGAGCCAACGGGGATACGAACTAATCCTCCCCTTTACAGAACTCACGATTTTTCTTTGGATGCAGGCACAAATACGGCGAAAACCCAAAACATCTTATTATCCCCGCAAGACGCATACTTCTCAATGATACGCTCTCAAACTCGTCGCGCATGCCGACGCTTACTATTATCGCAAACAACGCTTCATTCACAACAATCATATCGCCAAAATTTATCATCATCTAAGAACTCTTACTGTCATTTTATTTTCTCGCATTGCATAAGGCTACTATTCTGCCTTCCGAGGTTAAGCCCTACCTCCCTTGCATTCGCATCTTTGCATAAGGCTACTATTCTTCCTTCCGCGGTTAAGCCCTACCTCCCTTGCATTTGTATCTTTGCATAAGGCTATTATTCTGCTTTCCGAGACTAAGCACTATCTCCCTGCATTTTCTCGCATTGCATAAGGCTACTATTCTGCCTTCTGAGACTAAGCACTGTCTCCCTGCATTTTCTCGCATTGCATAAGGCTACCATTCTGCCTTCCGAGGTTAAGCTCTACCTCACTTGCATTCGCATCTTTGCATAAGGCTACTATTCTGCCTTCCGAGACTAAGCACTGTCTCCCTGCATTTTCTCGCATTGCATAAGGCTACTATTCTGCCTTCCGAGACTAAGCACTGTCTCCCTGCATTTTCTCGCATTACATAAGGCTTCTATTCTGCCTTCCGAGACTAAGCACTATCTCCCTGCATTTTCTCGCATTGCATAAGGCTACCGTTCTGCCTTCCGAGGTTAAGATCTACCTCACTTGCATTCGCATCTTTGCATAAGACTACTATTCTGCCTTCCGAGACTAAGCACTGTCTCCCTGCATTTTCTCGCATTGCATAAGGCTTCTATTCTGCCTTCCGAGACTAAGCACTGTCTCCCTGTATTTTCTCGCATTGCATAAGGCTACCGTTCTGCCTTACGAGGTTAAGCTCTACCTCACTTGCATTCGCATCTTTGCATAAGGCTACTATTCTGCCTTCCGAGACTAAGCAATGTCTCCCTGCATTTTCTCGCATTGCATAAGGCTTCTATTCTGCCTTCCGAGACTAAGCATTGTCTCCCTGCATTTTCTCACATTGCATAAGGCTACCATTCTGCCTTCCGAGGTTAAGCTCTACCTCCTTTGCATTCGCATCTTTGCATAAGGCTACTGTTCTACCTTCCGAGACTAAGCACTGTTTCCCTGCATTTTCTCGCATTATCTAAGGCTACCATTCTGCCTTACGAGGTTAAGAGCTACCTCCCCAGCATTTATTTCCTGCATTGCATACGGCTATCATTTTGCCTTCCGAGATTCCACGCTACCTCTCTCTGCATTTTAATTCATCACGCAAATCTCCTTTCTACCTTTTCAAAGCTATCACCTTTCGTTACGTTATTTATTTACGCTTTCTTTCGGGCTAAGCTTTTCCCCTCTTTCCTTTCACAAATCGCAAGACTAAGCTCTTTCTTGTCAACATCATACTACTGCACTCTTCATGGGCTGAAATATAGCCAACTTGTCCAAAGGCGTCATCGTTCAGAGGCACCATCTTCATGGCCCGAGAACATCATTTCATGGCCTAAGGATCTCTTTTATTAAACCTGCATATCATTATTCAAAGGCACCATGGTTCGGAGGCACCATCCTTATGGCCCAAGAACATTATTTCATAGCCTGCGAATCCCGCACCAAGCGATTCATAGCCCAGGACATCATGGTCTAAGGACATCATCCTAAATTGTCCAAAGACGGCATTCATAGTCCAACGGGAACTTGCATCATATTTATATTATGCACGATATATGCTTTTAATTTACTTGCAGGTAATCCGGCCGGAACAGCCAACCAGGCAGGAGCGGACCACTCCAGTTCTCCAAAACAACCCCGTAAGACCTTCCAATTTTGCCTTACCTTGCACCTTGCGTCCGTTCTTGTGAAACATCACCGGTATATTTCGCCGATGATTCTGGAACTACATACGGCCTGATTCCTGTAAAACCAGGGATATGTAGGCAACTCAGAAATCAGGGTGCGGCCTAAATCTCTCGTCCAATTTCCACTCGGTCAAAAATTGGCCATCATATCTTTACCCAACAACTCTTTCATCCTTCCCGGGTAAAGAGGGGCAGTTGTTGATACCCAATTTTTTCTCAAATTATTTGCAAATTTGCATATAAGCTTTCTAAATTACTCTTCATAATAATGAGTATTTTCCCTATTTTCATATTTTTATTAAGTTATTTTCCTGTTTCTTTAAAATATTTCATAATTAAATAATTCATAAATTATGCTCTAAATAATTTCAAAATATTTTCTATCTCAGCATGTTATTTATAATCATTTTCTATATATTAAAATCCAATTATTTCACGAATTAGTCAATTGGGTCTTATTTAATTTCAATTACAACAATTTTGCAATTATGGCCCAATTAGACATTTTGTATTATTTTAATTCGGAACTTATGCGTTTCTTACACTCAATATCAGTTAATTACTGTAATTTTACCTATTTAAACTTAACTTTATCTTTTCATAATTATAAGATATTTTAATTAATTAATTACCTATTTTTATTGGGTATTTAACATCTAGCCTATTTTTATTTAAATATTAGCCACATTTCAACCCCACCTCTAAACCCAATTACCCAACCCATCAGACCCTAAAACGACCCAACCCAATCTTAAAATCTACCCGGCCCAAACCCCACTAAATCTGAGATATTGATCACATGAGATCAACGACCCAAATATGTTCTTTCCATAATTAATCCTATGACCTACCCCCCCCCCCCCNAAGTCTCACTGACTTCTCCTTCTCCGATGAGTTCCATCCACCCTCTCCGGTTGGTTTCTCACCGGAAACCTTGGGTCTTCATTATCTCATGGTCATCCACACCCCTTGTACCGGTCCAGTGAAACTTTGGGACTCTCACGCGAACCTGGAGTGGTCCAACTCATCTCCCATGGTCAAACACAATTAAGGGCAGTATTTAAATTCAGAATCCTAAGACATGTCTAGGTGAGTCCAGAATATAAACAGATATGTAGACTTGTTTTTATAACTTAGAAAGGGGACTTAATCAGTTTTGCCTAAAACCTGTTAAGCATTAGGCAATACACACAAGAGAGGCAGATTTCCAGTTTTTTAAATAATTTAAGCACCTAAGGCTTGCCTAGGCGAGGCACAGTGTATACTAATTACCAGAATTATTAAGGAGAACTATTGTAAATTGTTACATAAACATGTTGTTCTAAGTGTTGCAAAGCACATAAGTATTGCCAGTTGCTTAGAAAACTGAGTGAAGCTGTTTTTATACCTTTTCCATGCACAAGTAGTTGTTGATACCCAATTTTTTCTCAAATTATTTGCAAATTTGCATATAAACTTTCTAAATTACTCTTCGTAATAATGAGTATTTTCCCCTATTTTTCATATTTTTATTAAGTTGTTTTCCTATTTCTTTAAAATATTTCATAATTAAATAATTCATAAATTCTGCTCTAAATAATTTCAAAATATTTCCTAGCTCAGCATGTTATTTATAATCATTTTATGTCTATTAAAATCCAATTATTTCACGAATTAGTCAATTGGGTCTTATTTAATTTCAATTACAACAATTTTGCAATTATAGCCCAATTAGACATTTTGTATTATTTTAATTCGGAACTTATGTGTTTCTTACACTCAATACCAGTTAATTACTGTAATTTTACCTATTTAAACTTAACTTTATCTTTTCATAATTATTAGATATTTTAATTAATTAATTACCTATTTTTATTGGGCATTTAACATCTAGCCTATTTTTATTTAAATATTAGCCACATTTCAACCCCACCTCTAAACCCAATTACCCAACCCATCAGATCCTAAAACGACCCAGCCCAATCTTAAAATCTACCCGGCCTAAACCCTACCCAATCTGAGTCGTTGATCACATGAGATCAACGACCCAGATATGTTCTTTCCATAATTAATCCTATGACCTACCCCCNTCCATCCACCCTCTCCGGTTGGTTTCTCACCGGAAACCTTGGGTCTTCATTATCTCATGGTTATCCACACCCCTTGTACCGGTCCAGTGACACTTTGGGATTCTCAGGCGAACCTGGAGCGGTCCAACTCATCTCCCATGGTCCCGTGCCACCTTTTCGGCCTCCCTGGCCGTCTAAGTAATGGTCTACAACCGTTCCGGCTTAAGCCGGTGCCATCTCTGAGGTTCTTCTTCTTCTCTGAGTTCCACGAAACCCTAACCCCTTGTATTTCAATTTCTTTTAAGATCTACACTAGATCCACAATGTTATGAAGCTTTTCTATATTTTTTGTCTGAAAGAACCCATCTTTAAACGATTTTCAATTTCAAAGTTAGGGTTTCTTAACCCCTTTTCAAAAGCGATTTTTATTTCTAATTTTAGTGATTTCTACTGTATTTTCAACTATTCTCTTATGTTTCCTTGTTGGCTGAGTTATTATGCTAAGAACCCTAATTCTTTTAGCCCGTTGCTTGTGTATGCTTGTTTTCTTGTGAAGATTTTCATGTATTCTCTGGCTCTCGTGTTAGGAGACTTGATCCTACACTGTTTTGTGATTCCTTGCTTAGGGTTCCCTAATTTTATACTATTTTATTGATTATCAAGTCTGATATTGGTTAATGACTGTTTGCCTGATACTCACTACAGACTCTGTGTATCTCTTTGCATAGCTGTGATATTTTCCTCGAACCTGTGACGTTGTATGTTCTGTACTAATTTTAAAATGTTTCCTTACTTATGTGATACTTTCCTTGATTATACTAGATACCCTGTGATTGTGATTGCATTCGAGATTCCCTTGAATGAATTTCAGAATTAATACCATACTCTGCCTTATGAATATACTATTAGTTTCACTTTCCTTAATTATGCACTATGTATTTGGCCTTCATTGTATGCTACATAAATTTACTACCCCAATTATAGTAAATCAGTCTTATAATTGATTCCTTTTCCTTATTTAGCCATGATTGCACCGTTTGAACTTGACTTCCTAATTAAAGGATTTCAATGTCTTTAATTGATACTAATTGGTTATTGTTTCCATAATTATGTACTCTTTACTTTATTTTCCTCGCTCGTTTTCAACATTATATATACTCTGTCTTCTCTCTTTGTATAACACACACACGAATACATTGAGAACATTGATACATTTGTACATTGCATATCACCAAGTCATACTTGAAACTCAGAACATTGACATTGTTCTGAGTCTCCTTTGTTTTCATGTACATCATCTTCTGACTACTCAGTCAAGGCTGAGTAACCCTTGTTTCTTTCTTGTTTCTGTACACCACTATCTTTCTTCTCTCTCTCTTGTTCTATATATTATTGTGGTTGCACCATCTCCTTGCATTTTGTTGTTCTATACCTTTGACTGGTATGTCCCTAATTTAAGTTTACAGTACCCCCACACAATATGTTTCAGTTCCTGCTAATATACTAGTTATTCCTTTTGTGCTTCTACTTATGGTTCTATTGTCAACCATGCAACTAGAATGTCTCTGTTATTTTCCTTTTCACTTTAGTCTAGTATGCTTCCTGCTCCCCTTATGTGATTCACTATGACTCTGCTTGACTCTTATACTATTTCCTGTCCTATGATTACTGTTTCTTGTGTCAGCATGATCAGTATTTCCTTATGTGTTTGCATCATTTGTATGACTTTCAATACTATAAGCATGCACCCATGATGTCTAAGTGTTACATGATACTAATCCTAATCCACAATATGTGATACTTTGTGATAACTATGTTATAATTATTTGAAAACCTGTAACTCTATTCTATTGCTATCATAAGAATTCCTAACTCCCTTTCTCTGTTTGTATTTGCTTCTGGAACTCTGCATATCTGCTGAGTTGTGGTTGGCCTGCTCCCTTCCTTTTGTAAACTGGTTTTCATAAACTCTTACATTTCCCTCTAAAGTTATATTTCAAAATTGTTACTTCAAACTACTTTCAAACTCAACTCTTTTAAACTACAACCACATCTCACTTCTTAATTTTCTTATTCCTTTGTGTAATTTATGCAACAATGGTCTGTAATAATTTGTAAACGAATAATTGGGGCTAGATAGTGGATATGGGAGAGGGTTATACATGGTGCAGATACGACAGTATCTTGGAATTCTTAGTAGCCCATTCTCCTTGCACCTGGTGTATAAGCAGGGCTGAGTCACCAATTACTAGCAGCTCCTGGACGTTCATGTCAATGGCCATGTTGAGCCCTAAGATGCAGGCTTCATATTCCGCCATATTTTTGGTGTAGGGGAATCTGAGTTTAGCATATATCGGATAATATTGACCAGTTTTCGATATCAAGACAACTCCAATGTCGACTCCTTTGAAATTTGTCGCTTTATCAAAAAACATTCTCCAACCGTCATAGGATTCTGCAATGTCTTCTCCTATGAATGATACCTCTTTATCGGTAAAATACGTTTTCAGGGGTTCGTATTCTCCATCCACAGGGTTCTCAGCAAGGTGGTCTGCCAATGCTTGTCCCTTGACCGCTTTCTGAGTCACACAGACAATGTCAAATTCACTTAGCAGAATTTTCCACTTGGCGAGCTTGCCAGTGGGCATGGGCTTCTGAAAGATATACTTCAAGGGATCCATCCTCGAGATGAGGTATGTTGTGTAGGCACAAAAGTAATGTCTCAGCTTCTGGGCTACCCAGGTTAGAGCACAACAGGTACGTTCCAATAGAGAACACCGAGCTTTGTATAGAGTGAACTTCTTACTCAGATAATATATAGCCTATTATTTTCTCCCTGTTTCATCGTGCTAACCCAAAACGCAGCCGAAAGCTTCATCTAATACTGCGAGGTAAAGTAGTAAAGGTCTACCTGGCTTAGGTTGTACCAAGACTGGCGGTTTTGACAAGTACCCTTTAATTCTGTCGAAGGCCTTTTGACAATCCTCGGTCCATTTAGTTGCATCATCTTTCTTCAGCATCTTGAAGATTGGTTCACATATGACTGTAGATTGTGCTATGAACTGGCTGATGTAGTTAAGGCGTCCCAGGAAACTCATCACATCTTTCTTGTTCCTTGGCGGTGGTAACTCTTGGATGGATTTGACCTTTGACGGATCCAATTCTATCCCTCGATGGCTGACAATGAACACGAGCAATTTACCAGCAGGAACCCCCAATGCACATTTCGCGGGGTTTAGTTTTAGATTGTATTTTCGCAACCTATTGAAGAACTTCCTCATATCTTCGATGTGGTTGGTAGCTTTCTTGGACTTGATAATAACATCTTCCACATATACCTCGATCTCTTTATGTATCATATTGTGGAAGATAGTGGTCATAACTCTCATATCGGTGACCTCAGCATTCTTCAGGCCGAATGGCATCATCTTGTAGCAGTATACTCCCCACGGCGTAATGAAAGTTGTTTTCTCCGCGTATTCCTCATCCATCCAAATTTGATGGTAACCAGCGAAGCACTCCACGAACGACTGAAGTTCGTGCTTGGCGCAGTTGTCAATAAAGATGTGTATATTTGGCAAAGGGAAGTCATCTTTTGGACTGCCCCGGTTGAGATCCCGGTAGTCGACACAGACTCTAACCTTCCCATCTTTATTTGGCATTAGAACAATGTTAGCTAACCATGTTGGATACTCCACTACCCTAAGAACCTTGGCGTTGATCTGCTTGGTGACTTCTTCCTCGACTTTCAAACTCATGTCAGGCTTGAACTTCCTGAGCTTTTGTTTTATCGGCGGGCACATTGGACTGGTTAGTAATTTGTGAGAAACAATGGATGTACTTAGACCAGTCATGTCATCATACGACCATGCAAATATGTCCTCATACTCTCTCAAAAATTTTGTGTATTCCTTCTTTTCTGACGGTGACAGATGGATGTTGATGCGAGTTTCCTTGACATTTTCTGAATCTCCCGGGTTTATGATCTCGGTCTCGTCTAGGTTGGACTTAGGTCTGTTCTCAAAATTCTCGACTTCTTTGACAATTTCGTCAGGTAAATCATCTTCTCTTTCTGAATCAGTGTCCGTTTGTTGTGTTGTCTCGTTGCATGTCACAGTCATCGGTTCATCAAGACAAGTAATAGTAATATTGTATAGATAAAGTAATGAGAGAAAAATGATAGTAATAAATATTGATTCATGAAAACGTAAAAGTGCTTTGATAAATTGAATAGATGTTTTGAACATTGAAGTTCTTAATCCAGAAATGAAAATGCGAAAAAGGAAATCATTTAGTAAAAGACAATGAATAATGCTTGTTTTAGCCTTGCTACCCCGAGGCTCGTCGGGCCCTGGCTATTCTGATAGTCCAGTTCTTAAGAGATGCTCCTCTGCTCACGGCCTGGATGGAAGGGCCTTCCTCCCCCTCTTCCTAAAAAATGATGCAACAATCTATGTCATCTTCTTCCAAGAATAGATTCTTCAGTGCTGCTAGTGCTTTTTCTTCCTCTGTCCCCCATATAACATCGGCCTACTGAAAGGTCTGTTCCTGATGTGGTATTGGCTGCTCTAATGGGTAATAGGGACGTGCCATGGTGGCGACCAGTCGTTGTACTCTTGCCAAGTATATTCGTATTTCAGACCGAAGGTGGTGCCATGTCCCTTGATCTTTATGGGTTTGGAGATTCCTTGGAAATTTTTGCCGAGTCCTTTGCCAGGCTCGTACCCTCTCTAGTTCATCATGCTTGCTATTTTACTGTCCCACCATTTGTCTTTGTCTATGGCATTGACTCGTTTAATGTGGTGGTAGGTTTCTCCACCCAGCTTCCTTCTACCTTCGACCACCGAAATGTCCCGGCGATTGTAAATAGGATTACTTCCGTCTTCGTGGATGATTAATTCTTGATGGATCCACTTAAATTTCACTGCCTGATACAGCGTTGATTACACGGCCCCAGCAAGTAAAAATTGGATTAATTGATAATATCATTTTTCCTAGTAGCAAATTTTAGGATGCCGATATATCTATCACCTGAAAATCAACTTCGAACCATGTAGGCCCCATTTGCAAACAAAGGTTGATCTCGCCGATGGTTGACCTCTGAGAACCGTCGAAAGCTTTCACGTTCATAGACATTTCTTTGATTTTGTACAACCCTTTGCCCAATTTCTTGAGCGTTGTTAACGGACATATGTTAAGGCTGGATCCCCCGTCGATCAAAATCCTGGTGATGAAGTAGTCCTCACATTGCACAGTGATGTGCAGTGCTTTGTTATGTCCTAACCCCTCGGGAGGCAGCTTGTCCTTGTGGAAAGTGATCTTATGACTCTCCAACACTTGACCTACCATATTGGCCATTTCTCCACTGGTGATGTTATTTGGCACATATGCTTCGTTCAGCACTTTCATCAAAGCATTCCTATGTGTCTCTGAATTTTGTAGCAATGAAAGGATAAATATCTGAGCATGGGTTTTGTTCAACTGGTCAATGACAGAGTATTCTTTGGCCCGCACCTTCCTCTAAAGGTCGTCTGGGCCGGTCTCAGTAACAGGTGGCCTGTTGGAAACCTGTTTGCTTGATTCTACCAAATGTTCTGGTGTGTAGACCCTGTCGGTTCTTGTCATTCCCTGTGCAACAGTGGCTTCTTCGATCTTGACTTTGCCCTTTCTTCTTGCCTCTGCCACATAATCCCATGGTACAACATTTGTGTAGAAGGGTGGCGTGGTTGATATTGCCACTGTGATTTTTGCAGCTATCTTTACTTCGAAAGGAACATGTGCCTTAGCTGGTGTCGTAACTTCAACCTCAAATGGTTCGGGTGCTTTGGATGGTGGCATAACTTCAACCTCAAACGACGCAGGCGCCTTTGCGAGTGGTGCTTCTTCAAACTCAAAAGGTACTGACACAGCTACCTCAGCATCTCCACATGGCTGGATCTGGACTATGATAGGATTGAGAGTGACTGCTGGCTTCTTTGGGTCATCACCTTCTATGATCAACCCAATCGACCATTCTGCATCCCAATATTCTTCTACCTCGATCATGGTGACGCCTCCACCCTTATGGTCTGGGAGTGGATTGTTGCAGACATTGGGAGCGGATTCCTTTGCTACAATGATCTTGTTGTTGATCAGGTACTGTATCTTATCTTTCAAGGAGCAGCATTCATCGATTATGTATCCCTTCATGCCGGAGTGGTATGCACAGGACTTGTTTAGATTAACCCATTGAGAGGGATTCTCAGGGTTGGCAGCAGGGATGGGAGTGACATAACCAGCAGCTTTCAGTTTCTCATACAGCTGGTCGATAGGTTCAGCAATGGCGGTGTATTATTTAGGAGGTCTGCGGTCAAAGTTGGGTCGAGGTCCAAGAAAATATTGGCGAGCAGGGGGTGAATGATAGTGCGATGGTTGAGAGTTATAGGCATGGTAAACAGGAGCGAGCTGGGATTATCTGGGAGAAGTAGGCTGATAAGTGGGTGGTGGAGATGACTGATATGTTGGTGGAGGTGATGATTGGTATGTAGGCGAGGGTACTTGGTATGAAGGTGCTGATTGGTATGTGAGTGGAGGTGTTTGGTAGGTCTGATATTTCAGTGGGGATTTGGTTCTCTGTACAACCTTCACGGCTCCCACATCCCTCTTCTTGGACACACCACCAGACTGTAGGGCCTTATTCGTAGCTTGTAAGGCCTCAAAGTTGGTGACCATACCGCTTTTAATTCCTTCCTCAATTCTTTCACCCATTTTGATAATATCAGAGAATTTGTGGTTCTCAATTACCATCAGACGCTCATAATACTGTGGGTCTTGTGCTCGTACAAAGAACTTATTCATTTGTTCTTCCTCTAAGGCGGGCCTGACTTTAGCTACTTCAGATCTCCAGCGAGTGGCATACTCGCGAAAGGTTTCCGTAGGCTTCTTCTTCAGATTCTGAATGTAGAACACATCTGGCGCATTTTTCGTATTGAACTTGAACCGGTCCATGAAGTCTGACGCTATGCTCACCCAATTCGACCACTTCCTGTGGTTTTGGATGATGTACCAAGATAAAGCGTCCCCCGTGAGGCTCCTCATAAACAACTTCATGTGAATCTTTTCATCTTTTCCTACTCCAACCAGTTTATCACAATAGGTCCTTAGGCGGACCCTCGGGTCACCTGTACCATCGAACATCTCAAACTTAGGAGGTTTGTACCCCTCGGGCAATTCGATGTCGGGTTGTATGCAAAGGTCTTCATAGTTAAGTCCTCCAACTCCCCTTCTTCCTTCAACGCCTTGAACTCGGCTAGTTAGCTTCTTGAGTTCCTCAGCCAGATTCTTGATAAGCAAATCCTTCTCACTGGATTCGGGTGTGTATGAAATGGGTTGGGTGGAGTATGGCATAGTCTCCACGTAGATGGGGTTGTTGTGATGGCCTGGTGTTTGGGTGTAAAGGTGGTCATTTGTGGAGTTTTGCAGTTCGGGGATGATTATCGGGGTATTTCTCAGAGCATGGCAGGTGTTGTGCTGGTGTTGTGGTGGGATAGTTTGATTTTTCGGTGGAGTTATGTGATGATGAGTTGCGGGAGGATTTTTCTTGTTTGGGGTGTTCTGAGGAGGTATAGGATTCTGAGTGACGTCTGGGACACTGAATGAGAAAGATAAATTTGCCAAATTCCGGACATGCTCAAGCTCCCCTTGGAGCTTCACCAACATTTGCTCTAGCTGTAACATAGCCTCGTTCTGACCCTAAGTACCTTGATTGTCAGGATCCTCTGTTTGTTCAACCAGCATTGTGTTTTCCTTTCTGATGTTGCCTGAATCTTCCATTTTGCCTTTTCCTTTGCCTTTAGGAGGACTAGGAGGAGGAGAAGGCGGAGGGCCCCTGGATCTTGTGTAGTATGATGATAATTCCAGAGTGCACGAACCAACCTTTGGGGAAGGGGAATAATCAAAGAAAATAAAATACAGCAAAAACAAAAAAAATAGCCAATTTAGTGAGGATTATGAAAAGTATTGCGGTATTTAAACACATAGTGCTGGAATATAAAGCGTGTCCTAATTTAGGAGCCTCGTTGTGCCCGAGGTAGGCATAGCGACAAGTTAATTTGGAGAACTTGGATGCCCAAAATGCCTCATTTCATTAGTTGTAAAAGTAGACGAACCCAAAACGACACTAAAATAATAAGCAAGAAATAAAGTCACTAATGGCCATTGGCCTTAGTACATTGATAAAAGGGAAAAGGAAATCCTATCCTACTTGGTCCCAGAAGGACCTTCCCCAGATTCGGAATTCTTGATCCCATCGAACAGGTTCCCCAGCTCGCGAAGTCCAGCAGTAGGTATGCTCTAGCCAGGTGTCCTCCTTCGTTTCCCTCAGCTTTCTGACAGTCTTCGATTCTTTTGATGATCTTACCCTCCAGCTCCACTATGCCTCGCTCCAAGTATTCCAGCTTTTTGTTGGCACGAATTACCATGTCTTTCCATTCTTCGATCAATTTCTTGTTGGTTTCATGTATCCCATGGTGTTCGTTTTCACATTCACGGATCCTCTTGCGCAGATGATTATACTTGACCTGGGCCTCGGCACTCTCATCTATGATTCAGTGGCCTTGGTTGAACCCTGGTCTGACTGAACCACCCCAATTGTCTTCTAACCACCCTGAGTAGAAAGGTGCACAGCCTGCGTGATACCTGTCTGGTTCAATAGTGTCTTTTTCCAAGATGATCTTGCAGTTCCACATGTGTTGAGCTTGGAACTTGTAGGGTACATCATCATCCTGGAAGTCAGCTCGAAAATGGCTCATCTTGTCGACCCTTGGCACAATTTGCTTTCTTCCTTCTTGTCTCATAACCCGGAGAGGAACATAGGGGTATATTCCCCTTAACCAAATCAACATCAAGTGCGGTTCATCCCTGGACCTGACGATGAGATCATCTATTGGAAACCACACGAACATCCACTGTACCTGCTCTTCATTCAGATTATCAAAGAACTCCACCCATTCCTTGGCAGTCTCTAGCTGGGGAAACCTGTCGGGAATGTACGTCATTCGCTTGGGGTGATGGAAGGCAATGTGATCATTCCAAGCCCTTCGCGTAAATTCTTGGTGGTACTGGCCTTTTTGGAAATGCTCCAAGAGACACAGTTGCAGTAATAGGTTGCATCCTTGGAAATGCTTCTCTCCTCTTTGACAGCATTCTAAGGCTCGATCGGGACGATGCTGAAAGCTTGCCCGTCAATCTCCTCCATCAAAGTCTTGGTTACCATAGCTAACCTAGTGTGGATCCTTTCTTTCTTGGTCGGAAATACAACCAACCCCAGGAAGCAGGCAATGAAGACGAATATCGTACGGTGAACACGTCCCAGAGATGTAATGGTGAATTCGTCATGGTAGGTACGGTATGATTTGATGTGGTCGTACCTCTCATACAAATACTCAAAAGGGATATACGACTTCTTCAGACACTCTCTACATTCTTATTTAGACCCATCATCTTCAGAAAACTCTTGCATGTGTGGTTCTCAGGCACTAATAGCTCAGGAGTTTCCCAGACTAACCCAGCCATCCCTCCTATTTCTTCTAGCAATGGTGTCATCTCAATGTTTCAGAAGCGGAAAACTGCTCTTTCACAATCCCAGAATAAAGTCGCAGCCTCAATCGGCTTGTTGTCGGGTTGAATGTCCAGGAGAGACGGTAGATTACCCAGGTATTTCTAGACATGCTTTTTTCCACTAGAGTGAAGGTCTTTCCACTAGTTCAAACGTTTTGGGTGAATATTTCTAACCATGCTGAATCTAGGGACTTCGTACCTCATATTTCTGCAAGACAAAATGGTTAGGCCCTTACCCCCACCAGGCTCGACTATTTGTACACTTATGATTAGCACACAGGAATTTAGTTCTCCAAATAAATGCACAGATCGTGATTGCGTCCGTTGGGATTATGAAAAACCCGATGGACTTTTGGATAAGGCTGTCTTAAAAGGTTATTGTGCGGACGACACATTAACCCGAATAGGTTTGACCATGATGCATGCATAGTTTAACAGAGTAAAGGTTTATATGGGGTATTAGACTGGTACCCTTGAGCAGACAACTCAAGGGGGAAGGCACGGAACTGTCGACTGCACCGTTGATCGACTAGTTTTACCGCAAATAAGTCTTTCCGAATTTAGGGGTGATATAAAATAGGAAGAGCGAAACCACTCATCAAGCGTTGCTATAGAATTTGTTTTGGCACGAGGGGAGTATGATGTTGAGCATGATTTATGCAATAAATAGGCAGTAAAGGCACGCAGTCATGTATTTGCACATTGTGAAAGCGGTAAATACAACAATTATGATTTAAAGCGGTTACAAAAGGGAAACAAAGAAACATGTCAGTTTTGGATTCTGAAAAGAATAAATACTTGAATTAAACAACTAATTTCACATAAAGGGGGAAAGGGAAAGGGTGAAAATATCAACAAAGTAAAGGTATGAATTCACAAAGTAGTTTGAAAATGGTAAAAGTCTAAAATCCCCAGATAAGTCGCCATGCTGTCGCGCCCCTCTTTTTTCCAACTCCTTACGAATCGGTCAGGTTTTTGACATTATTGGGACAACTCGTTTCCTTTTGGGAAAGGGGTATGCAAGTATTTGAAGAGTCGCCACCTAACGAGTTAAGGTGTGTTAGAGCACCTATTTGGGGTCATTTACAAAACAAGATTAGATAACCAGAGACAGGGTAATGGCTTGAAATTATTCTACGGGGAAGATGTTAGGCACTCCTCAGAATCCACAACCGTGGTTCCCGGCCAAACGACTTTGTGAATTTGAGAAAGTAGCAAATAGGCAATTAATGTTTAAGATAAGTAAAGGGTTTTTGAAAGATTCGCAGTCTAAGCACACATGTGTTGCTAGAGTTGAAAAAATATTTAATATCCAAATAAGGTTTTGAAAGAGTTATAATCTAAACATGCACATAGGGGGGAGTCCTAGGTTGTTTGTCATATGGATCACATCAGTACAATACCCGGTAATCACTCATCAAAGAGGGGCTACACATGGTATTAGCGCACGGTCATCATATCCATATCTACCCTTCCCATCCCGTAAAGGTTATTAAAGCGAGTGTTGGTGAACGACATCTATTGCGTGTTGTTACCCGTCCCTTCCTAATGGTCCTGGAGGAGTTTAGGACCTCTACCTATAAGGGAAGTTCTAGGCAGACCCTCAGGTTTAAAGGGAAAATGTTAAGGCGACAGACAAAAAAATAGAGGAATGCAATTAATGGGAACACAGAAAAGTAGATAAAAGGCTCAAGTTTACCTCCACAGGTAATGCAAATAGACAGCACGACTCAAACACAATTAAGGGCAGTATTTAAATTCAGAATCCTAAGACATGGCGTCTAGGCGAGTCCAGCATATAAACAGATATGCAGACTTATTTTTATAACTCAGAAAGGGGTTCTAATCAGTTTTGCCTACTCATTTAAAACCTGTTAAGCATTAGGCAATACACACAAGAGAGGCAACTTTACAGTTTTTTAAATAATTTAAGCACCTAAGGCTTGCCTAGGCAAGGGACAGTGTATACTAATTACAAGAATTATTAAGAAGAACTGTTGTAAATTGTTACCTAAACATGATGTTCTAGGTGTTACAAAGCACATAATTATTGCCAGTTTCTTAGAAAACTGAGTGAAGTTATTTTTATACCTTTTCCATGCACCAGTAGTTAGACTAGGTATAATTAAACGAATAGGATCCTATAACATGATATCTAATGCACAGGGATGCATAATGATGTATATACAGAACCTAAGCAGGATTTTCTAGATGCACAAACATTACAATGTTTAAGCATGATTTCAGAAGATGTAAAAATGACATGTTCATTAGTGTTGTTTATCCTAAAAACAGGATCTCTAAGTGTGCATGGCAGCAGGAAACATGATTATAAAAGACACCAGTTATTTAGCACATTTATTCTAGCACAGGATTTTCTAAGTGATATGACGGTAAAGTGAACATGCTGAAACAGTAAGAATAAAGCTTAGGTAACATGATCTCTAATGCATGATCTTGAACATATAGGTCCTATACATGATTTCTATTGCGCAAATAGGGAGTATAGACCTAAGAGCATGGTTTCTACCCTTTAACAATTTATAGCATGCATAGTTACCCCTTTCCCTTTTCACTATCCATCCCTAAGAGTTGTTTAAAATAATTATTACAGATCATTTGCACGAATTACATAAATGAATAAAGAAAAGACGAAGTTACACTATAGGGAGCCTACTGATAGGCCCAAAGTCTCCAGAAGTTCTCAATACCATTAGTGTTCACAGCCTTTCACATAATCCAGGTGTGTCAGAGTTCTCTAAGGACCTCAAGGGATCCCGGGCAGTGCTCACACCCAGATTTTCATAACCATATTGAGTAAGTGCAGTGTGGAAGGGCCAATTCTAATACATCAGAGTTCATAGGGATCTCATAGGGATCCCAAAGCAGTCACACATTAGAGGGGCAGAACCTAGATCTCTAAGACTAGAGTGAGAGGTCTTGACATAGTTTTGAAAAGGTTAAGTTGGAAAACAGTTTTGGAAATAGCTTGTTTGAAATAAATTTGCAGAACAGTGAGAGAGTTGCTTAGGGGAAAACAGTTTTGAAAGAGAAAGGGAAGAGAGCAATCAGAATAACTATTCAGCACAAAACAACACACACAGTACAGGGAAACATTTAACAATCACAAATAGGGAAGAAGGGGTTGGGAACAAGTAGATGACACATGAGAGTGAATACACAATAGGAAGAATTGCATATAAATGAGAATCAGAGAAGTCCTAAAGGGAGGTATTACAGACTTGTACAGAACCTAATAACCACATAAATTGTTTCAACACAAAGATGTTCATGCCAGAAACCAACAGAATCATGTTGAGGGGTGCTAAAGGGGGGTAACATGTTGAGTTTAAGGGAAAGGGTACAGTTAAAGAATAATACTAGCAAAGTAACAAAGTAGACATGCTAATTACAGGGTAAACAACAAATCCACAATTAAAAAAACATAGTAGAAATAAGATGAATTGCAATACCAAAAAAAAACATGTTATTTTTTAGGCTGTAAACTAAACTGAAGACATACCAGTTAAGAGAGAATAATCACAGAATGAAGAGCAAGAGATAATACTCAGTCTTGGCGTGCAGCCGACTGAGAATAGCAAATAACCAGCAAGAAGAGCAAGAGAGAATATGTGTGTGTGAGAGAGAGAAGGTTTAGAACACTGTCTTTTGTTCGTCCTATGTTAATGAGGGAGTAGAGTATAGGAAGAAAATATGGTAACAAGTAAAGTTCAGCATAATTATAGGAGTAAATTACGATTAGAATCCAATCAATGTAAGTACTCCCTATGATTAAGGAGTCATAGTTCAAACGAATACAACCGTGATAAACAAGTAAAGAAAAGTTAATTGAAGAACTGATTTTACCATATAAAGAGTAGTAAAGAATAGAGCATGTGATTATGACTAAATACAGAATATATCAATTAAGAAAAGTGTATAAAAATAATTGACAGCATATTTATTCACAGAAATAAGGAAGAATATAGTATAATTCAGGAAATCAGTAAGAGATCCCTCGAATGAGGTTCTAATCACAAGGGAATCAATTATCAATTAAGAAAAAGGTCACACAAGTATGAAAACACTCGAAATCAGGCAATCAACATTACTCAAAGGAAAATATCACAGTTTTAAGGAAAACTAAAAATTAGTAAAGGATATAGTGTAAAAATTAATAGAGAACTAATTAAATAGTACTGGAATAACACATGTTGAGCAAAATCAGAAAACTCTAATCACAAAATTAGGGATTCATATCAGAAAATAGCAGGTGATTAAAGGAACCAGTTAGGCAAACATGGTTTAGGCATAAGCGGCAACGAATCAGAAACCCTACTAGTGATTATAGAGAAAGAAATCACAATAACACATAGAATATACACGAAAGTACAGTAGCCATGCTAAAATAGGTAAACAGTATTGCAAAACAAACTCGAATTCACATATTGAACCCAGAAGTTTAGGGGCTTTTAAATCAAAAATGACTCAAACAGAATAGAAAAGCTCAAATAACGTTTAAACATGATAAAATCATAAAATAATGCTGAGAAATTAAAAGGAAACTGTTTTTGTAAAAGATTTTGAAACCCTAGTTTTTGAAGTGAAGAAATCGTTTTAGAAACAGGAAGATCTTTTAAGAAAACATAAAGACAACTCATAATAGGTGTAGATCTATTGCAGATCTAAAGAAATCGGAGAGTTCAAAGTTAGGGTTTCCAACAGAACCTAGAAAGGAAGAAGAAAAACTCAAAGATATTACCGGTCATAGCCGGAAAGTGGTAGATCTTACTCGAACGACCATAGATGGCCGGAAAAATGGCATGATATCGGAGAGGTGAGTTGAACCGCCTCTAGTTCACTTGAGAGCCTCAAACCGATGACACACGTTCAAAGGGGGGAGCCATAATGCTGGTAGGTGGTGAGACCACCATGGATTCCGGCATGGAGATGGCCAGAGAAGGGAGGAAACAGGCTCAGCAGGTGGAGCGTCTAGAGAGAGAGATGAGAGAATTCAGAGAGACGATTGAGTGAATGAGAGGGGGAGAATGAGAGACCGGGGGGGTTAGTCGTTAGGTCTTAATTTGGTAAGGGGTGATCTGGATCGTTGATTAAAATTAATCAACGTTCAGATTGGGTAAGGGATTGGGCCGGGTGGTTGTAAAGACTGGGCTTGGGTCTGTTGGGTTAATTAGATTGGGTTAGGGGTCCGGTTTAATTAGGCTAGAATTTAAATAAGGAATGGCTAATTATTAAATACACAATTAAAATTAACTAAAAATAATTTTAAAAAATAGCTGATAATTGTAAAAAAATGAAATTGATGCTTAATAAATTAAATTAAAATGATTAATTAGTATTAAAAAATGCAAATGACTGATTATTGGATACAAACAACATAAAACATATGATTAGGCTAAAATAATAAAGTTATTGCAATTATGGCAAAGAGTGCTAATTTGGCTAATTGTGAAATAATTTGGTCTTAGTAGGACCAAAAATAATACATTCAATCAAGAAATATTTTTAAAATCATTTGTAATTCAATTTCGTAATTAATATTTGGGAATCAAATACTGGATAGATTAAAAAATAAATTAATAAAAATATGGAAAAATTATAGAAAAATACCAATTGATGTGAAAGCCTAATTTGAAGGTATATAGGCAAATTAAAAAAAAAATGAGAAAATGGGTATCAACAGCATGCAAGTCTCAAATGACATAACAAAGCTAATCCAACTCTTGGGATCGCAATCCGAGCCCCATATCAACAAAGTCAGCTCCCGGTCAAACCTTTTAACCTTTTGAACTTCAACTTTTCAATTTTCGCCAAAATATTTCAAATTATCCTACAAACCTCCAAATCCAAATCCGGACGCACGTCTAAGCCCAAAATCACCATTTGAAGCTATTAGAATCATCAAAACACTATTTCAGAGTCGTCTACGCAAAAGTCAAATTTCGGTCAACTCTTACCGCTTAAGCTCCTAAAACATGAATCCTTCTTCCACATCAATCCCGAATCATCCTAAGTCTGAACTCGACGATACATAAACTTCATAACATATAATACGG
The DNA here is from genome assembly GCA_005239495.1 of Nicotiana undulata. NCBI lineage: Eukaryota > Viridiplantae > Streptophyta > Magnoliopsida > Solanales > Solanaceae > Nicotiana > Nicotiana undulata. The sequence continues at coordinate 28,378 of ML261743.1, forward strand.
AGCTACTCGAGACCTTAAGCCACTAAACGGAGCGCTAATACTCAAAACGACTGGTTGGGTGGTTACATCCTCCTCCTCTTAAATAAACTTTCGTCCTCGAACATGTCTAGAACCATTCTGAAGTCATCAAATCACTGAGTGAACTTACCATACATACACCCGGGGGTGATCCCACGTCACCCCAATCCATATAAGCAAGACGACACCATCTCAACTAAAATTTATCCCTTCCACCAATACCAATAAGCCTTAGAATCGAGATTCTCACCATCCGATCATCTCTAAAAGACCTGATTCCTACATCCACGCCCGGTATTAGAAACAACTTATGCCTACACCCACAATGTACAACCACACAACGTAACACATCACACATATGCCCTTAACAATAACTCAAGCCACAGTAGTTTCCCGTACTCAAATCCAGTACCGTCGGTTAACCTCATTTCCGTTAGAACCCTGCTTCAAACCTTCACAACACTAACAATGATAAAAGAAACATAAAGACCTCATAACTATTCACCCGAGTCAACAAGTCACATCTAACGCCACCGGGGCACACCTTGCGCAAGCTAAAACTCAATAAGCATTATATGCAAGGAGAAACACAAAAGAGAACTATCAAACAAGCTAGACATGCATAACTCATTAACAGTACCATTCTACGAATCAATTTAACAAGGTAGAATCAAAGTATATGAACAAATAACGAGGATATCATCCTGATATAACTCCACCGCGGCATGCAGCCTAGTTCAAACACTTCAAATCACAAGTGTAATACATATCATACCAACCGAGACCTTCCACTAATTCAGTTCCACTAATGAAATCACAACGCATGCTGAACTTCACACCGGTAGGGCATCTAAACCACAAATCGTAACCAACCACCCGAAAATCACATCAAAACCTACCGTAATGGGTAACAGAAAGTCATTTCTAGTATCACAACTTTCAATAACGAATAAAAACAAAACAATAGACACGGGCTACCCCTATAGAATCTCCCAGCATAGGTAGACTCATACGCATAGTACAAAAATCACAAAACTCACCCATATGTGAAGCAAAATAGGAGGACTCACCCCGATAATCATAATCAAAACAAGTTATGAATGATGCGTCTATATAACAAATTGAAACCATACATGTACAACATCATCTGGTGCAACAGTCTCAGCCCTACTGTAGAAAGCACATCAACAGGGCGGGCCTCCCCCTCTTGGGCGCCCTCTACTCGCCTGACCTGCACCCAAACTGGTGGTGCAATGATATCAGAAACTGAAGGAGAACTCATAGCCTGATTACCCCGTTGTGATGCATCCGTCTAGAGTCTGGGACAATCTCTCATCGTGTGGCTGGTACCTCCATACTCAAGCAACTTCTCCGCCGATGTGGCTTTGGAAGATGTCCGATACGGGTACCTTGAGACTCATGGTTACCTGAAACACTGTGCTAATCCTGAAGTGCAAACTGAACTGGCTGACCAACAAAACATCTACCATGTCGTACCCTGCCTCCAAAATAGTAACTAATAGGTCTCTCCGTTCTACGAGCCCTCTCTCTCCTGACCCCGCATGCCCTCTAGTTGGCGGGCGATCTCTACTACCGGCTGAAACAGAATATCCAACTCTAACTCCCTAGCCATGCTGAATCGGATATCGTGACTGATTCTCCCCCAATGAACATGTGCACTCGCTTTCTAACTGTAGAAACCAAAGTAGGCGCATGCCTAGACAAATCACTGAATATAACGGAATACTCTAACACTTACATAGTTCCCCTGGTGCAGCTTCTCAAACTCCATGCGCCATGCATCACGAAGGGTCTAAGGAACAAACTCTCTCAAGAACATCCCCGAAAGCTGGACCCATGAAAGTGAAGTTGCATCGACTAGACTACCTAACTCATATGCTCGCCACCACTCATATGCTGCTTTCTTAAGCTGGACCATAGTAAAAGCAACCCCAGTCGTCTATGAAATACCCATAGTGCGGAGAATACGGTAGCACTCTCCTAGGAACCCATACACATCCTGTGAGGCCAATCCACTGAAAGTAGGAGGGTAATACTTTTTTAACCTCGTAAGTCTAAGTTGTTCTTCCTCATATATTGTTGTCCTAACCACGGGCTGAACTGGGACAACAGGTTGTGTCGCCATGACACCTGGAGCCTAACCAATGTGGGTTCGCTGCTCTAGGTTACGGGCGGCAGGAGTCTGAGCTCCTCCCCCGACCTGTGAAGTAGCTAGTGCAACCAGAATCAACCTCGCCTGAGCCAATTTACCAAACATGCTCAGAAACTGTGCTAAAGTCACCTGATGTCCTGGGTGAAACCAAGAATCCTCTGGTACTTTCCCCCCAACAAAAGCTACTGGTGGATCCTAAACAGCTGCTCTGATAGGTGCCCTAGCTGCGGCACGTGCTCCTCTTCGGCCTCTACCCCTAGTGGCACCTGCTCCGGGGTAGTGTTATCAGTAACTACAGCTCATGTCCTCACCATCATTGAGAGAATAGAATGATAAAAACTCAAACTCCAAGATCAATAAACTCGCACGATAGGGATGAAATAAGCGAAACTGCCCTAATAGTTTCTTAGCCTCTCGAAGATAAGTACAAAGTCTCCGTACCAATCCGCAAGACTCTACTAAACTCACTTATGACTCATGGAACCTATGAACCTAGAGCTCTGATACCAACTTGTCACGACCCAAAATTCTTCTGAAGGAGTCGTGATGGCACCTAGTCTCTAAAACTAGGTAAGCCTAATACATACCGAAATGATAACAGATTCTACTAAACAGTTGTTGAACATGAACCAGAAATTTCTAAATAAATAAATAGTCTAAACAATATACAATATCACAAAACTGATAGTACAAGTCATAAGCTTTTCTAGGAGTAATTATAATTAACAAATATATCACGGTTCCGGATTAATAGGAAACAATAGAAATAAATACAATAGCAGATGACTACGGAGCCTGCGAACGTCTAGCAGGTGTACCTTGAAGTCTCTAGCTGCACAAGCATGAGTAGGTCGTTTCCAAAGTCTGGCGGGTCATGATCAATTTAAAGGAGTGGCCTGCTGAATTTTGAGCTCAGGTTTGAATTGGGATCTAAAAGTCTGGGGGTTTTGCAGTCGTACCCTATATTTGTGCCACCTTTTAACTTGTACCCTATTTATAAAAGTAATTGATTTGGTAGCCACCTGATAAATAATTCGTAATAATATGATAATTACACCCCTGGCATTACACAACCTCATTCGTAAAAAGATCTCCTCATCTCCTCTCACCAGCTTTATAAAAAAATCAGAAACTTGTCCAGATTCATCACAATAACACTTGCATGAAGTTGTTTCACTTTGAAGCTAAAACTTCATACTAATGTAGCATGAAGTTGTTTCATGTTGAAGCTAAAACTTCATGCTAATATATCATGAAGTTGTTTCACATTGAAGCTAAAACTTCATGTTAATGCATGCTGAAGTTATTTACCTGCAGTCTAAAGTTGTGTCATAATTTTATCCGAAACTTCAGTCTAAACATGTTGAAGTTATTTAGTTCATTTTCTAAAACTTCATACTAAACATGCTTAAGTTTTTAAGTTCATTTGCGAAAACTTCATACTAAACATGCTTAATTTTTTGTCTTGCAGTATGTAATTTTCTAATGAGTTTTTGCTAATGCATGCTGAAGTTATTAAGTTCATTTGCTAAAACTTCAGACTAAACATGCTTAAGTTATTTAGTTCATTTGCTAAAACTTCAGACTAAACATGCTTAAGTTTTTTAGTTCATTTGCTAAAACTTCAGACTAAACACGCTTAAATTTTTGTCTTGTAGTATGTAATTTTCTAATGAGTTTTTGTTAATGCATGCTGAAGTTATTTAGTTCATTTGCTAAAACTTCAGACTAAACATGCTTAAGTTTTTTAGTTTATTTGTGAAAACTTCAGACTAAACATGCTTATGTTTTTTAGTTCATTTGCTAAAACTTCAGACTAAACATGCTTAAGTTTTTTAGTTTATTTGTGAAAACTTCAGACTAAACATGCTTATGTTTTTTAGTTCATTTGCTAAAACTTCAGACTAAACATGCTTAAGTTTTTGTCTTGCAGTATGTAATTTTCTGATGAGTTTTTCCTAATGCATGTTGAAATTATTTAGTTCATTTGCTAAAACTTCATACCAAAACATGCAGAAGTTTTGTCCTGCAATTAACCTTTTATTAAAGAAGGGCAAAATCGTCTTTTTAAAATATTTTAATCAAAAAAATGTGTACAGATGCAAACGGAAAAACAAAACGGGTATAAGTTAAAAAAGGGCGACCAAAAGGGCGCCCCATATAATTTTTACTAAAATTCTACAAAATGGGCCTAGAAAAAGCTGAAAATTCAATTTACTTTTAAAGTAATATAAAAAACTTGTAAAGAAATAAAATTACTCCTCATTGATTGGAATAAACTATTAAAATATAACAAAATATTAAAGTAAAACTACTTTTTGGTATTTTCAAAGATTATACTTAAAATAAAGCTAAATGCATAACACTATTAAAATAACATCTCTAAAAAAAATACTAATAGCCTAGATTCATAATAAATAAAAACACATTTTTTGTGTTTTTTAATTTATATTTTAAAATTAAAAATGTACGCTAAAATCCTATTAAACTGACTCAAGTAAATATTTAAAATACTAAAAATAATTCATTGCGGGTCAAAATTTATGTGCTTACAAAGAGCGACATATCCGCGCATGAGCCTCAAGAATTTTTATTTTTTATTTTTTTATTTTTTTTCAACTGTAATTAATTGTACTTCCACCAATATATATATATATATTTTATTTCAAAAGATTTGAAGCATCTATATTTGAATTTACTAGGTATTTTAACCCTCGCACTTCAAATCTCTTTTCTGGTTCGAAATAACTCAAACTCGATCCAAAAGTTCCATTCGCAGTTTGACAACGGAACTATCTGTCAAAGGCAGATAATGCTAGAAATGAACATTTTTTTAATATTTTCTTTAAGTATTTGGGACAAAGGAGATATGGGTATGATTCAATGATGAAACTGATGTTTCCACTAAAAGAAAGTGAAATGATAAGAAAATGACAAAAGACAACCGAAAGAACTGTTAACTAATTTAATAAAATAAGAAAAATGAGACTTGTCTGGTTCAGAAGTAGTTCATATAATGGGAAATGATGCTACAACTGAACATGGTTTGTCTAGATAGAGTTTATTTCCACCACATACTTCTTCTTTTTTTTAAAAGAAATTTCAATTTGCTTCACTGTTGTGACTGTATGTGCTTGAGGCGAGGGTCTTTTGAAAATAATTTTTCTACCTATATAAGATAAGGATAAAAATTACGTATACACTGTTCTCTTCTCCCCACCAAATTCCACATGCGAAAATATAGAATATATTATTGTTATTATTGTTATACATTCTTCAGCTTTTTATGAACCATTTATTAAAAATAAATTAATCGGTTCAAAATATCGACAGAAACAGGAACAACTAAACAACTCCTTCTAGTCTATTTTGATTGAGATTGATTTGCTTTCATTTGTCTTTCATCTATAAACAATACTCAAATAATTGCTAGAAAAGTTGTGGTTAAGTTTCTTTCCGAGTGAGTGATCACTCGATAATTTGTTATAAAAATTGAATTTTAAATGGTATGTGATGCTCATGACGAAGGGCGGGCCAATGAAAACGGATCAAAAAAGTGGTTTATGTTTGAAAGTTGCTGAAAAAGGGGATGTACATGATATTGTTAGTGAATCGTACATCGAAATAAGAGAGGAAATTAAAATGAAGAATTTTATAAAGCATGATACACATATTTAATTTGTGATAAAAATAGAATTATATATTATCAACGAACATTAATTTAGTAAGATTCTAAAACAATGAACTATATGTGAGTGACAGATAAAAATCACTATTTTACATTTAGTTCAGACTTCAGATTTAGCAAAAATAATTTGGATAGGGCTGTGGGCACATGGTTATATCTCACTTGTAGTTCTTGTCTTTGGGACCGCCATTATCTTGCCATCTCATCATATCATAGATATGGAGAGAATAGTTTTAGCAAAGAGTTTCATATATTTTCCAATACTATTATTTTTCTCGTTTCTTCCTTCCATTTTGTCTATTTTTTAAGTTATCTAACTTGTTTTTTTGTTTCTCACACGATATTTGATGGAGCTCCGGACTCATTAAGAAGGAAAAGAGTTTCATGCCAGAATTTTTTATATTCTTAAAACTCGAATTGAAATCTCTAATTAAGGGCGAAGAGATTCCATCTACTGGTCATGCATGTTGACTCTCTACGATCATAATAATATGAGTAGTATTTTATATATATATGAAATCAATAGACTACAAAAGACTTAGGGTTTTTTTCTTTTCTTTCTAACACAAAATTGTGTTATTTTATTTACAATAAGAAGAAAAAAGTTGCATGTATCGCCACAATATTATTTCCTTCAATAAATGCTAGATTTAGGTTCTAAAATAATTTATCCAAGAAATGATCTATGTAATATTGATGAATTTATGGGAAAACAAAAATTTTAAACTCTAAACGATGAAACCAACCCAAGTTACTAAGCTACTTTTTTTTCCAAACATTATTACAAAATATAAATTATATAGTAGCACTCATTTTCCGTTCGACAATTAGTAATTTAATACCCAGGAAATACTTATATAATGTATCAAGTTTAGAATTTAACTAGTAAATTTACCCGCGCTTTGCGCGGGGTTTAAGAAACATCAATAAATTTTTAAAAAGAATTTATCAAGTTAATAACAAATGTAGATATTATCCTTTTTTTTTATGAGAAAGAAAAACGTCAATAAATAAAATGCATTTGTTTCTTTTGGTTTATTTGTAGAAAATAATCTATGTGATGTATAGTTAATTGTATATTATCAATGAATACTACTTAAGATTTATCTAATTAAGAAAGTTTACGACCAAGAAAAATAAAACCTAAAATTAGAATAAAAGTTGCATAGATTCTTAAAGCTACCAATTACATAAATAAAAGTTGTATATTGAGAAGCTAAAGATTTCTATGAGAAAAAATATATACTTTTTGACAAAAGATCATTAGGAAGACCTTTTCCTCTTACTTTGCATGTTAAAACTTTTATTCCGTTCTTGTAGTTAAAGCATGATTTTATGTGAATCATTTGATTGAGTAACTACAATATTAAATTAGAGAACGTCACACTTTAAAGAATAAAATTCACCAAGCATTCACAGGAACGATTAATTTATTTAATAAAAATATCGTTCAATAACACACTTAATAAGATAAGAATCAAAACTAATTGTGCGTAAATTCCAACATTAGAATAATGAGTATTGTTTGTAAGTTGATTATGAACTTCACTAAGTTTTCAATCATCGATAGTAGAACCCGAAAATAAATAAAACATACGTTATTTCATAAAGTTAATAACTCGTTTTAAACTACTGAAAGCCTGCCCCATTTACAGTGTTAAATTTTTTATCGATAATAACCTATTATTACATGTGATTTCTTAATTACTTATATTACGTTGTATGTTAACTTAAAGTTATCTACAAATTGTCAATGTCATATATTAATGCCTAATTCAAAAAAGGTCATTGAAGAAAAGAAATAGAGGCAAAAGAATTAAGAATATATAGAAAAATATATTTATAAAAATAATAAATCTGTATATAACAGGAAAAGAAAAACACATTAGAATCTCACTTCGACATCGCATAAAATCACGACTCAAAGTTATTGCAATTATAGAGTATAAATATATACAACAAAAAACATATATCGAAATCTCTACGTATTATTTGAAGGAAAAAAAATCACTACTTCAACTTATACAACATAAACCTAAAGATGACAAAATCAAAGACCATTAATGAGAATTGTGAAATACGCTTTACTTTGATCTTCATCTCATTATTTGACACTGCCTCTTAAGCATTCTTCTTAAGATTTACACATGTATGGAATATCTTCGTGCCTTTACCTTGAATAAAGAATAAAAATAGAGATTATACCACATCTTAGTATAATTTTTCTTTTCTACCACAACCTTTGACATAGAAATAGCTCAAACCATTATAAGCAAAATATAAAGTTAGTATCAATCATATTTGTTCAAAACATAGAAGTCCTTTTATAGGTACATATGGAGGAACATATAATAAATAGTCATAAACTTACACATTAAATTTTAGAGGTTATGAATATGAAAGGCATGAGAATTACTGGGATTATTAAAAATATAGGCTATGAAGATAAAGAGGTATGAGTTATGAAGATAGAATTTTTATTATAAAATAAATGGAAAAAAAGATGAAACCCCCCAAAAAAAGGAGAAAAATGATAAATATATTTCTTGGCTTAAGAGAGGTGCCACCTCATTTTTCTATTGCCCACTTTTATATTATATATAGATACTTGAAGAACTATGACACTGTGCAAATTTAACATCAACAAACTATGCCTCAATCCCAATTGGAATCGGCTATGTGAATCGTCACTTCTCCGTTTAGTTAAGCTCAACTCATGTCATCGTCAACAGGGACGGATCCATGCTTACCAAAGTGGTGTCGCGTGACACCGCTTCGTCGAAAAATATTACAAAATGTATTAATATTGCACGTAAACTAATAAATAAGAAAAAATGACACCATCTAACATAAATTGTTTCTTGGTGTGATGGTTATGATCTTGATTTTTTTATAGGAGGTCAAAGGTTCAAACGTCAACTAGCACATTTTTCTTTTGCAAATAGTTGAGAGTGCCTTTGTGGTTAAAAATATTGATAACGTGGAATTGAACACATTTTCTAACTTAAGACTAGGAGTGGCAAAGGGGCGGGTCGGATATGGTTCGGGTCGAAAACGGGTAATGAATAAACGGATAGATTATCCTACCCGACCCATATTTAATACGGATAAAAAATGGGTTAACCGTCGGATAATATGGGTAACCTATTATCCATGCCTTCTTGTATATGATAACTTTTGGGAGAATTCTTAGTTTCCCTAACTTGAGGAACCCTCAATTTGAGGCTTTTTTTTTTACTAAGAAGGCTTTGATTGATTAAAAAGACATAGTTAGGATACAAAAGATTGAGCTGGACGGTATGTCCCAGTTCCAATTACATCAAAATATAAAAGTGATAAGATAAAGGTTGGTAGATTTATAAAATGCAAAACATCATTTGATTGTTGGTCCATTTTTTCCTTCCCATGCTTGGCTAATGCATCTGCCACTTCATTACCCTCTCTGAATATTTGGTGTATCATGATCACCTGGAGTTCGTTGAGCATTGACTTGCATTCAAAAAGAATGTGTGAGTCTTTTGGTGGTGTATTTGATAAAATGTGTAGCAATACTTGGGAGTCCGTTTACACTTGTAATGGTTTGTAGTTGCAAGCTTTTGCTAGTAGTAGCCCATGAAATATAGCTAGGAGTTCAGCTTGTAGGGTATCAGTATATAACAAATGTTTGGCAAAACCGCATATCCATTCACCTGATTCATTGCGAAAGACTCCACCTGCTCCTCCCATATGGGATTGATTATTATACGCACCATCTATATTTAATTTATAGCATCCTTGGGGTGGGGTGCCATTTAACCACAATTATATTAGTTGGTGTGTGTTGTTGTTTATATGTGGTTGTTAGGTAGTAGAATTGGGATGCTTGGTTGTAGATTGTATGGGTATTAATGGGTGTGTGGATGTGGTTAAATACATTGTGGTTACGGTTGATCCATATATTCTAGAGGATGAATGGAACCAATATATGAAGAGGTGTAGTAGTGCCTATGTGGATCTGTGGTTGTCGTGGGGGGATGCATAACTGTTTATCCCATTTTTGTGTGAGTTGTGGTGGAGTTGGTATATGATAAAGCTTTCATATGTATGATGTGCATGCACAATGGAGAAAAATGTGATCTATATCTTCAATTGCTTATCTGCCCAATGGGCATATATCATCCGTAGAGATTTTGCATTGAGAGAGGAATGAGAGGGTTGGTAGTTTGGCTTATAGCATGAGCCCGAAACAGCATTTAATTTTATTGGTAGAATATATCTTCCATATCCATGTGATCTATGAAGGAAGTTGTTATTTGTGTGAAGGGGTTGTGATTTGGTTGTATGTAGTAGCGGTAGAGAAGGCGCATGTAGGAGAGGGGTGCCAAAAGAATTGGTCCTTATAGTTGCTTGAAATTGTGAGCAAGGTGTTATTGATGCGGTGTGAAGGGATTGTGGGAGGTCAAATGAAAGTGGTATGAGGTTCCATGATCCATTTTGTAAGATGGTGCTGAGTGGAAGGTTTTCTTCATGTTGCTGGAGTGGTCCATAATAAGTTGGCGTAAGGAGCTGTGTGGTGGTAGCCAGTAGTCTGCCCAAAGTTGGATTTGGTTACCACTAGTTATATTCCAACCTAGCCCCTATTTAAGGGAAGGGTATGCTTTTATCATACTTTTTCAAACGTATGAAGCCCAATTTTTGTTTGGGAGGTGGAGTTTGGGGTGAGGTTGTTGTATTTGTGGTTGGTATTTAAGATGTATAGTGTTTGCCCACTGAGTGCTATATTGTTATAGTATCTCCAAAGTAGGCCTGTAAGAAGGGACATAGTTTTTGGATATATTTTATGGATTCCTAGGCCTCCATGGATTTTTTGTGTAGTAACTTTGTTCCAGCTAATAAGATGGATCTTTCGTTTGGCCGGGGATGAGCCCCAGAGGAAATTTATTTGAATAAGATCAATATGCCGTAGAATCTTGGATGGTAGGAGATTTACTTGCATGGCATATGTGGGGATAGTATTTAAAACAAAAGTGAATAGTGTCGTTCGTCCAGCAAATGATAAGATTTTTTGCTTCCAACCAGCCAGTTTACGTTTTAGTTGGTCAATGAGGTATTGATAATTAGTGGAAGATGGGGTGGTGTTAGTTATTGGTAGTCCTAGGTACCTACCAAATTCAGTAGTGGTTGTTATGTTAAGGAGTGAAGAGATTTTGTTCTTGGTGTCGTTTGGTACATTTGCTGAGAAGAGAATTTTTTATTTCGTAAAGTTGATGCGTTGGCTCGATTGTTGATGTAGAGTATTAAATATATTAATGATAGTATGCACATTTTTTTCAGTTGCTTGAGAATTAAAACTAGGTCGTCAGCGAAGAGTAAATGAGAAAAAAGGGTCCCTTTACGAAATATTTTAACTGACGTCAATATAAGTGTATCCACACCATGGTCAATGAGACGTGAGAGGGATTCCATGCAGATGAGGAAGATATAAGGGCTTAGAGGGTCTCCCTGTTTAATGCCCCTAGTTGGTTGGAAATAGTGGGTAGGTTTTCCGTTGACTTATATAGAGATAGAGGAAGTTGAGACACAAGACATAATTAGTTTGATTAAATGTGGTGGAAAGTTTAAGCGGTCAAAAGCTTTCTCAAGGTCAATTTTTAAGATCCTGTTACCAATTTTTTTCTTTTTTTCTTGTAAAAGAGTGCACTGCTTCCTGTACTATGATAGCATTGTCAATAGTACGTCTACCCAGTATGAAGCTACTCTGGGTGGGGCTGATAATTGTGGATAAGTGAGGTCTAATACGGTTACTGATAATTTTTGTAATAGTTTTGTAGATTGTGTTACATAGTCCGATTGGTCGGTACTGAGTTATATTTTCTGGGTTTTCAACTTTGGGGATTAATGTAATGAGTGTTTTGTTGAGGTCTTCTGGGATAGTAGATGTAGAAAATGCAGTTGTCGTATAGTTGTTACATCTAGTTTTGTATCCTCCCAAAATTTTTGAAAAAAAAAAGGGTGTAGATCATCCGGGCTTAGAGCCTTAAACGATTTGAAGGATGTTATTTCCCGATGAATTTCGTTATAGGTTGGTGGTTGTGTTAGTATTTGGTGTGTATCACTCGAGAGAAGATTATAAGAATAAGTAGAGTAAGATTGCGGGGTAGATGTGAATTGAGTTGTGTATAATAATTCAAAGTGGTTAGTGATTATGTCATGAATGGAATATGGATCTAGCATCCAGTTTCCAACACTGTCAACAAGATCAAGAATCTGATTTCGTATGCGCCTTTGAATAGTTGTAAGGTGGAAGAAATTAGTATTGGTGTCTCCTTCATTTAGCCATTGTATCCTAGATTTTAATTTTTAAAAGTCCTCCTCAACTTGTAAGAGGATATTTAATTATGTTAGTAGTCTATTTTCTATATCGTAGTGGAATAAATTTTTATTTTGGGGGTCCATACATTGTATGCCAGCTATTCTTGATAGTGTGATTCTTTTTTATAGAAAATATTGCCAAAGATATTAATTTTCCAATCTTTAAGGCGTGTAGTGAAACTATCTAGTGAGTCAAAATAATAATGACTAGAGTTCCAGTGAGCTATGACAATATTGCTGAAGTCATGGTGAGTTAGTCACATTTTTTCAACCTTAAAGTTAGAGATAGGTTTAGGAAAGAGATTTTGTAAGCTTAGTAATAAAGGGCAATGGTCTGACTGTGTTATTGGAAGGTGTAAGACAGTAGCATCTTCGAATAATTTTATCAAGGGTTCATTGTAAAAGAATTTGTCTAGTCTTTACATAATTAATCTATTAGGAATAGTATTATGAGTGCAATAGTCATAGTTCAGTGTTTTTGTTGTTACAAACAAAAAAAAATGACTTTATGAGATAATTTGAGATAGTTGAGTGACCATTTGAGTGATGAAGTCAACAAAACTATAATATTTCACAGTTTTGCATTATTGAAGTAATTGTAAAATGTTGAAAAACAGTACTTATAGAAAATAGTATTTCACGAGGAAAAGAAAAAACCTTTGATTCCTCAAACAATAATTATTTCATTCTTTTTTATTTTAGGATGGAAGGAATTACTAATTAATTTTGCACTGCTTTTGTTTTCTTGAACTCTCTGTGTTCCTCTTATTCAGCACTGATAGTGTAAATAATTTAATTACTTTTTGTTTATTGAGTTAGCGTATCAGACTTGACATAAAAATTCACCTATTATTTTAAGTTAATTTAACCTAATAATACAAAAACCTGTACACTAACAATGCGCATAACTTAAACTTTTCCCTTTTATTGGTTGCTTATCATGAAATCCAAAGCCTTTCGTCCTTGGCCTCAAAACATAACTTTAGCTGCACATTTTTCATATACTCATTTCAGGAAGGAAACTTCCTACCTTCTCTCTCATTGAATCTCCTCCCCCCCCCCCCCCCCCCCCCAACCCCCCAACCCACACACATCATATAACCATATAAATCTCTCCATTTTTCTCACCAGTTTTAACATACTCTTGTTCTTCCAAATGGCTTCCATGAAAATGATTACTATGTTTCTTCAACTCAACCTCTTTATAACTTGCTTGTTCTTGTCAGTTCAATCCATGGCTGAGCTTCACCGGTTGGAACATCCGGCGAAAACCGACGGCTCGCTTAGCATTTTGGTCGTCGGAGACTGGGGACGGAAAGGAACCTATAATCAATCTGAAGTTGCTCATCAGGTACTAAAGATTAGACTTTAATCTTTACAACAAAGGTTTAGTTAATATGACTTTAATTACCTTCCATTGTTTGGAATGCCCTTTGAATTTTTTTAAATATTTTTGTAGAATAAGTGGCTGTTTGGTCATAAGAATTGTAAAATTCCAGAAAAAAAAATGATTTCTTTTTTCAAATGAAAATGATATTTGAAAACTCGAGCTTTTTAGAGTTTTTCAAATTTCAAAAAATTTCATAATCCATCTTCAAATGAAAATTAAAAAATTTATGGCTACACATTAATTTCGAAAAAAGTGAAGTTTTTCTAATGCCCAAACGGGCTCTAAATTATATGGAAGAGGAAAGTGTCAAACCTAGTAAGTAGTAACAAGAAAAAAGAATACTTTACTCTCTTTCTTTCAATTTATGTAACATAATTTAACTAGCTATATAGGAAACGTTGTAAAGTTTGCTTAACAATTTGAGCGGTATTTTAAAAAATATATTAATGACTTTTGGAAATATGATTTAGACATAACACAAATATTGGTATGCCGGACTTTTGAAATTTATGATATTAAATATGCCATAAAAATTTATAGCTATAAATAACCTAAAAAATTAAAGTTAAATTATTTTAAAACTATCAACACTTCATTCTATTTGAAACGAGGTAGTAAGGAAAGTCTTATGTTAAAGTCCAAGCAATTGAAAGAATACAAGTGGCGAAAGGCTAAAATTTTAATCTTCTAGTAATAGCTAGTATTTCCCACTTCTAATTCCTCGATGACTATCAAAAAAATTCAATTTGTGTTTCTAAAATTACCTTTATGTACGTATTTTTAAAAGGTTTTTTACTCTTCACATTAATTATGTTGTAATATTTAATTAAATATAATTTAGTTATATTAATTATTTTTTTCTATAATTTTATATTATCTTAGATGTACCAAAACAAATTGATTGCTTATTATTATGGACAGTAGGAAATAGTATTAGCATTACCTCACTAAATGAAAGAGTCACAATCATTTACATTGATAAATTGACTTAATTTTTCACGAAACACCCTCCTAACCTCTGAAAATCATTTACATCCTCAAGTTTACTTTAAAATCAAATTCATCCTTTAATTTTAAACAATTACCATTTTGATTCTCGTATCAAGGATGACTTTTTAAAATTCCTATTTTATCCTCTATAATTTTTATCTCTCATTTTTATTCTTTAATATAATAATTATTTCAATTGACGTTATCGACTTACCTATAAACAAATTAAAGAAACTTTTTTCGAAATCAAAAAACGTGAGAAGTAATAGTCAAGCACATAGATTAATGACGTTTAATAGTGAAATTATGAGAAAAATAAAAAAAATTACAATAAATAATTTACTCGTATCAGTAATTTTATTAATAGCAATCAAAACTCAATCTATTTACAAAAAACAAAGTAAATTTTTTCTTATAAAATTATACAATGCAAATAATAAAAATTAATAGGCGAAAATAGAGGTAAATCTTATAATAAATTTACAAAAAATTATCTAATTGCGCTTTACCTGAACTTTAATTATAATTTTAAAAAAGTCTACTAATAACCGTCAAAGCTCAGAAATTTACATACACATGAAGAATAATAAAAATAGTTAAACTTAAACCATGCACACACTGACATAATAATAATAATAATAATAATAATAATAATAATAATAATAATAATAATAAAGCAATACATCTTATAATATTATAATGACAATTGTCTAAAATTGAAGGATGAATTTGATTTTTAGAATAAACTTGTTTTTTATCTAGTTAGTTATGAAATTGACAGAAACAATAAACTATGATTAATATCTATACTTATTGAGGTCCCATTTTCTTTTTTCTGTTTTATTTAAGCCATTCATATATTGCCACCTAATAATCAATGTTTTGTGCTTCAAACTTTAACTTTCCTTCGTGGGTTCATATAATTGATTACGTGGCTTCATATCATTCACTCGATATGTCTTTTCTTTTTCTCTATTTTTTAAAAAATATTGTGGAAATACTGCCAAAGATGAATAAATAAATGGTATATATATCCTAAAGTATTGTTCTTTAATTTATCTCGGATTTGATGTAGATGGGAATAATTGGAGAGAGATTAAACATTGATTTTGTTGTATCAACTGGCGACAATTTCTATGATAATGGATTAACTGGTGTGGATGATTCAGCTTTTGAGGAGTCATTTACCAATGTTTACACTGCTCCCAGCTTACAAATAAAGTGGTACAATGGTGAGTTTCTTTCCTTTATCTTTTTAACCATATATATATATATATTAGAGTACGGATACAAGATTTAAATTTGATAAACTCAATATTTAAAAGGTTATATCCGCTTTAATAGTATGTGGATATATTATCATTATCAAAAAAATAATACTACTAACAATAGCACGTGGATATATGTACTTCCCACGTTTGTTTTTATGCATGCATTTGTGGCTATCATCTTTCGAAAATTTATTTTGGGCAGCAGACTTTGGACCACCGTATAATTCCAACAAGAAATCGTACGAATATATTTATCAAGAAAATATATATTAGGCATAATACTGACGAAATTCATGAATTAAAACTTTCGCATTAAATATTTATATAAAATCATATTAATTATCATACGACGGGCGCCAGTTGACTCCCCATAGGCAGAAGATTCCTATCCAGTGGGGGTCCCTTAGAGCGAGTTCCATTCTTTCAGCCCTGAATGTCTTTCCTTCTGCCTCCCCAGTTCCCCTTGCTTCTTGCTTTAGAAAGATTGCTCGTTAGCTAGGCCGTTTTCAATAAGGCTCGCGTCTGGTGTGCTTCCTGCTCGCGAGGAAAGAAAGAAGAGCGACAGGGTTCAGTTCAGATTTGACTGTTTGCAGCATGGGAGCAGATTCCCCAAAAATCAGTTTTTAGTAACTAGTGATAACATGTGAAGACATATACTTATATTTCCAGAAAAAAATATATTTGGAACATATTGAAAATTTTATTTGTTAATGTTTTTATTGCAGTTTTGGGGAACCATGACTATAGAGGTGATGCTTTAGCACAATTAAGTCCCATCCTTAAGCAAAAGGATAGCAGGTGGATTTGTTTAAGGTCTTATATTGTTAATACAGGTAACAAACTTAATTAAATTAAGCTTAATTAGGACATTTTAACTATTAATTAGGTGAAAATTTTAAATTTCACTAATATCTAAACATTTCACCTTGAGCAGATGTGGCAGAATTTTTCTTTGTCGATACAACTCCTTTCCAAGATATGTATTTCACATATCCTAAAGATCATACTTATGATTGGAGAGACATTTTGCCTCGACAAGATTATCTTCATAATATTTTGAAGGTAAAGTTAATTTATTTATGCATTAGCCGTTTTGGTAAAAATTCACTTTTTCTGTGAATTTTATGGCCATGAAATCTTCAGTTTTCACTTTAAAAATGAATTTCGGAATTCTTCGAAAATTTTAAAAACTACAAAAAATTATTTTTCAAAAGTTTCGCTTCAGATCACTCTCAAAAATTTAAAATCATTCCAAAATATCATTCATGTCCAAATACAATTCTAATTTTCAAATATCATTTTTACTTAAATGTTTTTCACAATTTTACAATTCTTATGTCCAAACGCCCACTAAATATTAACTGCGTTTTAAATTTTGACAAAATTAGGACTTAGACTCTGCATTAAAGGAATCAAGTGCAAAATGGAAGATTGTAGTTGGTCACCACACAATTCAAAGTGCTGGCCACCATGGTAACACCAAGGAGCTTGAAATCCAGTTACTCCCTGTCTTGCAGGTAAAGAATTGGGCAAGATACGAAATTGGTCATTTCGGTCGAATTAATTGCATTTGCTTGACAAACAATATATATAAAAAAGTATATTTTTGGTATATAATACACATATATATACAAAAATATACATTTTATCGACTATTATTTTTGGGAGCGGCTAAAAATATACAATTCTCTAAAGAATTTCAATTTTTTTTAATAAGTACAAATTCTTGTAGTTTTTATATCAAATTTCCCGAGATCTTTATTTTTGAAAACAAAATACAAGTGATATTTGCAGGCAAACAATGTTGACTTTTAAAAAAAATTGAAACAATAATATCGTTTTTCTTTTTCCCTTCATTTTTCAGGCAAACGATGTTGACTTCTACATAAATGGACATGATCACTGCTTAGAGCATATAAGCAGCTCAGACAGGTAAATATTAAACATAATTAAAACTAAAAAGTGGACTTAAATTTAATTCCAAAAAAAATTAAAAAGGGGGTCAATTTTTTTTTTTTTTTTTTTTTTTTTTTTTTTTTTTTTTTGCAGTCCACTACAATTTTTGACAAGTGGTGGGGGGTCAAAGGCATGGAGGGGTGACATCAATTATTGGAACCCAAAGGAAATGAAGTATTATTATGATGGACAAGGTTTTATGGCAATGCAAATTACTCAAACAGAAGTTGGACTCCAATTCTTTGACATTTTTGGCAACGTTTTGCATAAATGGAGTGCCTCAAAACCCCTATTTTCCATTATGTAAATAGTTCCAAAAAGGAAAAAAAAATGATGGATTTAATTTGCTTCTGCTTCGCAGTAAATTCTCCTTACCATTGTGATGTAATAGAAAACTAGTGCAGCTTCTGTTACAATATTCATGGGTAAAAATACCCAAATTTACCCTTCTACTACGCGAAAAAGATCAATTTACCGTTTGTACTTTTTCCCTCGTTACCTAAGCGGCTTAAATATACGCCTCTTATGTTAGGGTTATATCCAAAGTGAACGTTCAATTTTACGCAGAACTGACATTTTTGTAAGGTGTACTTCATCTCACTACGCCCCAAACTAAGGTTGTGCATGGATCGGACCGGATCCCGTGGCGGATCCAGAATTTTTAAATTATGGGTGCTTAATTATTTTTTATCTGCAAATTACTATTGAGATTGGGTGCTCAAGTAATATATTTGTGTGAATTACTAATTATGTTATATAAATAATAGTGTGTGACTCCCAAAGTAATGGGTGCTTAAGCACCCAAAACCTATACATGCATCCGCCACTGCTCGCATCGGATTTAGCACATTTCGGATTTGATTTTCGGATTCTAGAAAATGCAATCCGAATCCGATCCGAATTAATATAGGATCGGATTTTAAAGTTGGATCGAATCGGATTTTCGGATTTCGGATCGGATTATTATGCCTCAAAGTTGCAAACTCATATGTATATTTTCTTTGTAAAAGAGGTAATATAATAAGAAAAATTCATGTTTATGCAATTATGAGAGTACTATGGTGCCAATATAGCGAAATCTATCAATTGTAAAGGTAATAACTTGGAAGAAAATGTAAAGGAAGTAATAACTATCCGAATTAAAGTTTAATATTTATACATGCCCTAATAATTTCGCATTTTGAATCGGAATGGATCGTATTAAAATTATACCAATCCGAATCCGATAAAAAATCCGAAATTTTAATAAACACAATCCGAAATCCGATCCAATCCGAAATTCGAAATTGAACGGATCGGTTCGGATTTCGGATATCCAATCCAAATGAACAACCATACCCCAAACCCATTTTAACCCCTCTCTTCCACTTCTTCTTCCATCACTATCACCTACTCCCCCACCACCATCAACATATAATTTACAACAACAATAATATATCCAATGAAATCTCAAAATTAGGGTTTGGAGCGAGTAGTGTATATGCATGTAAATCTTACTCCTACCTTGTATTGTATATGTAGATAAGTTGTTTCTGATAAATCCTCGACTCAAAGCAAGCATAGTCACAACAGTTTAAAGAAAAAACTACAAAATTCAAGAAGTTAATGAAGAAAAAAAACAATAACAACAACAAGATAATTATATAACCGCAACAAAAGCAACATTAGGTAATAATAACGATCAAAAAGAAAAGGAAAATCTAACTTAATATCAATGAAATTACTCCATAGATAAAACATGCATATAGGCAAAACAATAAACATATTGTACGCAATATTCATTCCCATCGCTAACAGATTATACATAGAAAACAATCAATAACGTATACTAAAATACACTTTAATTTCGATATTCATCTTGTTATTATTTACTAACATTAATTACCCCTAGCTATTGACTAGCTAAATAAGTGTCCTTTGACACTTTGAATTTGTGTAAGACATTTCCAGAAACATCGTAATATACAAACTCAGCTTCTAATTGGTTCAATGCAACTGAAATAAATCCTTGTCCATCATAATAAAATTTCAATTCCTCAGGATTCCACCATTTAACATCTCCCCTCCATGCTTTGGATCCGCCTCCGCTTGTTAAAAATTCCAAGTTGCTAAATAAATAATTAAACCCATAATTAGTTCGCACGCTATAATCAATCTCGTATAAAAGTGAAATGAAAATGTATGTTAATTAATTTTGATTAAATAAAACAATATATATATATATATATATATATATATATATATATATATATATATATATATATATATATATATATATATATATATATGTAATGTATACTTGAAGTCTGGCTACCTGTCAATGCTTCCAATGCGTTCTAAGCAGTGATCATGGCCATTAATGTAAAAATCAACATTATGTTCCTAAATGGAAATAATTGGATAAAGTTAATTATAAATCCAAAAAAGAAATTGTGAAGATCAGCTCATATTTAATAAATTACCTGAAGTATTGGGGTTAATTGTTCAGCAACCTCTGGAATAACACCATGATGTCCAGCACTTTTAATCGTATGGTGACCAATCACCATCTTCCATTTTGCAGTAGACTTACCTAATGCCAAATCCAAATCCTTTTTGAAAACCCCAAAATGAGAAATATAAGAGGGAAAAAAAGGTTAATTAATTAAGAGAAATTACAGAAGAAAAGTTCTCAATATATTAATTCTATAAAGTATTAATATATATAGTTAACCATTTTACATGGCATCAAAAGTCCTCGAATACTACTAATGCTCTATGTTTTTCTATCTTTCTATCTATTGTGTTGTAAATTTTGTGAAGATATTGTAAGTTATTTTTCTGCGTGTATGTGGCATTTAAGACCTATAATTAATATTTAATTATGATCAAATCTCAGTCGTCCAGTCGGTTACTTGATGGACGTACCGGATTAAATGGGAACCTCTATAAATTAGTCCTCTCCTCACCCATTAGGGTTATCGTATTTTATTTTCTTTCTCTCATCATAAAGGTTGCGGTAACATAAAATTAGGGCAAGGGGCGAGAAATCTATTTACCAATTAACGCTTCCGCCTCACGATAATGGCTTCCGCTTCAGATACGTTTTCTATTACAATTATATGTAAGATTATGACGTTCAAGATCCTGATATGAATTAGTGTTTATGCTTACGGATATCACAACTCTTAATAACTCATAGGCCAAAAGTTGAAAAGGACCAACATGGCAATAATCTGATAATACGAGGTACCATATCATTACTGCCCCCATATCATTTTATATTATATATATATATATATATATATATATATATATCTTAGTTTGAGATCATAAAATTTAAGAAAGTAAAGGCAACTTTAAATCTTTGTGATTTTTGAATTAAAGATGTATGTAATGTATTTAATTTTTTAGTTTTAATATTCCCTGTGATCAAATGCTAGAATTAAAGTATCGAAAATAATATTTTTTTTAAACAGACTAAAAGAACATATACTATATTATAACAGATGAAATATTACCTTTAAGAGATCTTTGAGATATTTGTCCCTTGGCAAGACACCTTTCCAGTCATAAGTGTGATCTTTTGGGTGTGTAAAATAGTCATTCACGAATGGGGTGGTGTCTATGAAGAAAAATTCCACAATTTCTGCCTCACCAAAAATAAATTGGACAAAAATATCAATATTTGCTCTTAAAAATATATGCATCTCTCTTTAGTCTTAATTTTTTTCATATCTTATTTGGAAAAAGAGAGTGAAAAATATTGGGTTTTCGAATATTTAATTTTCGACGATTTTTTTTGGAAAAAAAATAAAAAATTGTAGTAAAATATTCTTATATTTACCTGCATCAAGAACATAGGATCTCAAACAAAACCATCTTTCGTCCTTTTCTCTAAGGATTGGACTTAATTGCGCCTCTACATCACCCCTGTAGTCATGGTTTCCCAACACTGCCACAAGAAGCGGGAAAAAAAGTAGTAACTTAATTATACAAATTTGGATATTCAGTTTCATGCAATATATTTACACGTTAATTTTAGTTTTATGTTTTTTAGGATTAATCACATGGAATTAATGCGTTTAATTAATTAATCTTGTTTTTACGTCCTCGTAATTTTTAAAGGCTTGTAATCATAATAAACTACAATTAGAGCGAGTGTCATCTATGGGTTAACGTGAATCCAATAGTTTTGTTCAGATCCTATATATATATATTGATAAATTCACTATATATCTACAAATAATATTTATATATTTATTTTTAAATTAGTTATTATTGTATATTAATTTAAAATTGTTATAGCCTGTAAGAACAATAAACTATAACTTCTACATCTGCCTCTAAGTACAATGATGAAAATTTTGCATGAAAGATTTACCATTGTACCACTTCTTTTGCAAGCTAGGAGCGGTATAAATATTGGTGAATGAATCATCAAATGCAGGATCATTAACACCTTTGAGCCCATCGTCGTAGAAATTGTCACCAGTTGATATTACACAATCAATGTCTAGCTTCTCTCCTATCTCTCCCATCTACACATTTAATAAACCAAAAATAACAAACGAACATGATTACATAATAATATATTACAAATCAAAACATAATATAAAGGTTAAATTTTCAAGTTTGACCAATTTTTAGATCATAGCAACACTATATCCTCAACTCATGCTTAAGATGTTTTGATTAGCTAGAATGACTCGTAACTTGTGGAGGTGGGAATTACTTTATCTGTTTGAGGACAAGCAAAAGCTTAAGTTTGGGGAGTTGATTAGTGGGGATCTGATTACTTATTAGCGTGTTTTAGCTTTCGTTTTGGTTCAAAAGCGCTTAATTGTGTTCCCAAAAACTGATAAAATATGCTTAATTACAGGAACATTGGAAGATGAGCTCTCACGATGAAATCCACTTCAAGAAGGAGTAATCTGAACTTAAGGACAAAAACAACACAAAAGTTCAAAGTGCGGACCGCAGAATACCATATGCGGTCATGGGTCATGAAGCAATTCCAAGGTTACAAAATGCAGACCGCACATGAAATTGTGTGGCCGCAGAAACTGGGTAAAAGCGAAAGTTCAGAGAACCTGCATCTCAAGTTCAATAAGAGTGTGGACCGCACAATACTGTCCGGCCGCATAAGAACAGTTATGCGGCCGCAACCACATTTGTGCGGACCACAAAGGAGCAAGGTGCGGCCGCAGACATATTTAATTTGTGTTGTCTGCAGAAAGAGAGAAGTGCAGCCCTAGTTCAGCATTATGCGGCCGCAGGTTTCCAATCTAGTCAGGCTGAAGCAAAGTGCGGACCGCACATGGAATTGTGCGTCCACAGAACCTACAAAAGGGCATTTTTGTCCGGAAATTCCAACAATGTATCAATAGAAGATTTACTTTTTTAGGTTAACTCTTGACATCAGCAGCCACACTAGACGGTTTATTTTGCTCTTTTTAGTAGTTTTTGCTATTTTGAGCTTTTTGAATATTGATTTCATCATTTTAATTATCTTTATGGGTTTAATTATCACTTCTTCTTCTTTTTCTTCAAATATAGGCATGAGTAGCTAGATTTTCACTAGGGTTGCGACTCAGCCCTAGTGTGTAAACCTAATGGGTGTATTGCCTTGTTCTTGCTTTTATGTGAAGATTTAATGGTTGCAAACATCATTTCATGCCTTTTTGACTTGGTGATGTGCGACTATAATTCATGGTTTAGCACATTATGTGCCTTGCATTTTACATGCTTTAATGATAAATTACACTTTGTTTGAGCGTAATAGAGTCTATTTTATGTGTAGGTGAATTGGAGATGAAAGAAGAGCTAAAGGGATACTTAAACGTCGAAAGTGCGTTCGAGAACGGTGAAAAGGAGAGGCTAGGCAAAAGCCAGCTCGACCAGGCTTTAGCCTGGCGAGTCCAGCCTAAAGCCAGGTTGAGGCTGGCGTTAGCCTGGCGACGCCACGCCTAAGGCCAGGTCCCGTCCGAGTTTTGAAGGCTCAAATTATTTTCCGGCTTGACTAGGATTTGACCTACATGTTAAGGGCTTGTCCCAAACATATAAATAGACCCAAAGAAACTCCACTTTGAGGACTTTTGCAACCGTAGGCGAGAATAGCTCGTGGAACTCTACTTGGGAGTTCGAATCATTGATTTCTACATCCCTTTATCTTTACTCTGTACTTTAATTATGCAAATTACTTTGGATATTATTACTATGAGTATGAGAGCTAAACTCCTAATCTAGGGTTTTGGTGGAACCTGTTGAAGGATGATTTTCTCGTTACGTTAATATAGATTTGCCATAGTGTTCTCTCTATTTGTTCAACTATATGTTTATTGTTGTTGATTGAAGGGCCTTCAATTAACTGTTCCTATTTAGTGTGCATTACTCGGTAGAGAGCGCATATTTAGGTAGTTGTTGAACAACATCACTCCTAACGTCTACGAAGGATCAATACGAAGGGTGTAAAGGTGGGATTAGGGATAATGAAACCTTGGGTGCGATCTAAGCGAGCTGTACTTAGGGCTAGCTAGCGTAATTCGGGAGAATATGTCTAGTATATTGTTGTAACTACTCGAAAGAGAGTTACGACTAGTAGAGTGCTCATGATCGATAGAGAAGACTTAGGCAAATTTGTAGAAAACATAGCGAAAAAGATTTCGACAATAGGAGAAATCACAACCTTAGATCATTCCAATTCTTGTTTACAACCCGTAGTATCCCTAGTTGTTAATCTATTACTTTAATTATTTAGTTAATTAGATATAAGAATCTTAATATTTATAACTTAGGAATTGTTCGAACTTGTCTTCTTATCAATATTGAAAAGCTGCAGCTGAGCCTTAGTTCTCTATGGGATTCGACTCCGGACTTGTAAACCGGATTATATTTGCAACGACCGCTTAGTCTTTTTTATAGGGCATATTTGGGAGTGATCACTTGGTCTCTACTTGAGAAAGAGAGACTAGTAAGAAATTGGGTCAATCGAGAGAATGATAAGTTCAATTAAAAGGTTGAACCTAGAGATAGTAAAACTCGACTTGAGCTTATTATCAACTATTTTGTTCAATGCCCATTTGGACTTGAGAAAGCCAAATTGAGCAAAATCACTCTCTGACCGAGAGGTAGTTAGTGGGTACTTGAGAGTTGATAGCTATAGTACACCCCGACGAATAAAACAAATTTTAAAGTTTACAACCCATTAGGAAAACACCTAGGTGAAGGTCATAGCTCTAGGCCTTTTAGATCATTTGAAAAACAATCAAAAATAATTTCCTAGTTTCATTCTTTAAATCGCAATCGTAGTTAACTTAGATTTTTGGGAAAAACCCCAAATATTACGGAAGTAAAAATTTAGGTATACAAACTCACGTACTAAGATATATACTACCAACACCCATTCATATAGCTCCGTGCGGAATTCGACCCCGTCTCTTGTTAGGTATTATTATTGCAAGTCATGGCATATTAATACATTCTGAACCATCGACCTTCCTTGAACAAAAGCATCATGTGTGTCAGTCACCACCAATAGTAGAACAGCATGTAATCTCTTGCATAACATCTTGGAGATACACTTGTAAACCACATTACAACATGAGATTAACCTGCATTGGCTAGCCTTCACTAGTCTATCAACTTTCGGAATCAATGCTATCATTGTTGCATTAATCTATTTCAAGAGCTTCCCCTTTTGGAAAAACTCTAAACTAATTATGTGACTTCATTACCAACGATGGTCCATGCACCCAAAAAAAATCACTTTCATACCCACCCGGACCTGGACTCTTGTTGATACAAATGTTGAACATAGCCTTCTTAACTTCCTTCTCAGTGAAAGCTTTAATTATATTCAGTTGTTGTTCTACTTCAAGAATGGGGTCATTTCCAGGGATCAGTATAGGCAGGACTTTTGCTCCTCCCACTTCACCCAGTAAGTTTTCATAAAATTTTACAAAAGCCCCTGCTATTACATTAGGATCTGTTTAAGTGATCCCATGTTCATCTTGTATCTGTGTAACCGACTGTTGTAACTTCCTTTGTTCGATCACTGAATGAAAATACTTGGAGTAATCATCACCAAGTCTGATCCAAGTAGCTTTACTCTTCTGTAGAAAAGGCTTTTCTACTAGAATAGAGACTTCCTTGTACCTCAAATATGATGTTTTCTCCTCAGTTTGAAGCCTCTTATCATGTGGTTGCAGTTTGGCCGGACATCTAGTAATAAGGATCTTGTCACTTGGACATCTTTAAGTATGTTGCTCTAATGCTGCTTATTTAATTGTTTCAACTTCTGCTTAAGTATTCAGTTTTTTGACCACCTTAAATATTGTGCACCCTTGAACCTGTTCATTCTAACGATCTCCAAAAAGAGTGGATGTGTGCTCAAAACTATACAATATTTGAGAGTATTCCTTACAGGCTGATCTGGCATGATTGAGACTCTAATTGGACAATGATCACTTACGCCCTATGGCAGTGGAGAAGCCAGATATTTTTCTTAGGGTGTTCAAACTTGAAAAAAGTAAAAATTTCTTTGACAAAGGGTGTTCAATATACATTAAATACTTCTAAAACTTAATCTTTTACCTATATACGCAGTGTAATTTTTCGACGAAGGGTGGTCAATTGACCACCCTTACCATAGTGTAGCTTCGCCCATGCCCTCTGGTAGGATGTTAATTATGCACCCTGGCATTACATCTACCCATTCACCATTGACAAACAGTTTATTCCCTCTTTCCGCCTCCACCAATTTATGCACCCTTGAAGTTGAGGTACCTTCTTTGCCCAACGCTTAAAATGATTTGGCTACAACCATTGTTTCCTTTTCTGCTCTAGGTGACGTTCCAGGTTTAGATAGTTGAACCCATCATCCATATTTCTTA
Organism: Nicotiana undulata; assembly: GCA_005239495.1. NCBI lineage: Eukaryota > Viridiplantae > Streptophyta > Magnoliopsida > Solanales > Solanaceae > Nicotiana > Nicotiana undulata. The sequence goes on from ML261743.1 coordinate 55,088, forward strand.
GCACCATCTACCTGTACTCTGAATTCTTCTCCTAGTGTCTTGTGCTGTGCAATCTTTGATTCAAAGTTATTGCTACCCTTATTTCTACCTATTTTATTAGTCTCTGTTGTCTTCTCTATATAGGCTTCTTTCTCCTTACAGTTTTGAGGATTCTCCCCATGAGCTTCCTCCCCTTCCCCAGTTTCCTTTGTCTTTTTAGTCACCTTATTCTTCCTGCATATATCATGTGTATACCCATACTTATGACAGATATCACACACAAATGGCTTCCAGTCATACTCAACGTGTTGATCTATTACAACTCCTTTCTCATTTCTAAAGTATATCTCCTCGGGTAATTGAGCCCCAATCTTCACTTCCACCAATAATCTGGCAAAGTTAAGCCCCACTTTCTTCTCTGTATTCTTATCAACCATCAGTGGCTTCCTAGTTTGCTCAGGCCTCTAGCACTCAAATATTTGAAGACCAGGAAGTTTGATCTTTATGGGAACTAAATGAAGTTCCTCCCTAGAAAACTTCATATCCTGATTTCACTCCTTAACAATGAATGGTTTGCTGTCGAAGTGATGAATACTCCCTCGTACGACTTCATTCTTACCTTCCTCACTGTCAAACCAAACCAGAACTATACCATTTTTCATCATGGCTATTTTATAGATCCCAATTTTACCCCACATCCTTTGAATGAACCCATTCCATACTGAAATTAATTAAAAAAAGAAAAGAAAAAATAATGCTTCCGTTAAACAAAGGGCAAATTTGCACAATTATTGGACGGTTTGAGCATATTTGGGCCAAACTATTAACGACAGACATATTTGTCCTATTTCAAATAGTTCACGGGCATATTTGGACTTTTTCCGTAATAAATATTTATATTCATTTATGTCTTTCAAATAATACTAGTTGCAAATTAAACTTTTACGGTCATTTTCGTAATTTGATAATCAAAAGTATTTTTTAGAGTAATTGGTTAAACACAATTTGCTCGCAAAAAGCACTACTTTCGAAAAGCACTTTTAAAGAAAAATAAGCCGTTTTTGACATATTGGCCAAATTTGTAAATTTAGCGTCAAAACATATATGGCACGTTTCCTTTTTCTTCTCCTTTACTTTACTTTATGATGTTACGTACACCAAGAAGCAGTACCAGATGGATGTAGTCATGTAAAGTTAAAGGGTTGATACAGTGTTTAAACGTGCATAAAACCTGGTAATAAAATTCGATTTTCAAATGGAACTTTGGATGAATGGCTTTTGCCAAAAAAGTCATATATTTTGAATCCACCACAACTCTTCCTCTTTCCCTCCCCCACCCCACCCCACCCCGTCCCAACCCCCTTATTCAATAATCAAAAGAAAAAAGGAAATAGAGAAGAAAATTGGGTGTTTAAAGGTCAGTAAAAAGTTAACTAAATGGCATTATTAATTTATTTTTTTAGAAATGAAATGGCAACTATTATTGCGCTGCAACAATTTAATACAGTATTTAACATTAGTTATAATCCAAAGTAGATCCAACGTTAACTTCCTATTTTGTTGCATTTGTAACAATTGGGATTTTGCCTTTCCTACACCTATTGATATGCATCATTTATGCCAAATATTTTTAAAAAAAATTCCTCTTTATTTCTTCAAATATTTTTTGAGGGTCAATCCAGTATATAGATCAAGCATGGTTTCTTATTAACCAGACTTAAGAAGAAAATAAAAAAATGTGAGTTTTATTGTACTTTCTTACAAACTTTTTTCAGACTAATCATTTCAACATTTAAAGATTTTAAAAAAAAAAAATTATTATTATTTTAAAAAACGAAGGAAATGACTTTTAAGTATTATGAGAGGATGAAAACTTCAAGAACACAAGCATGATTTCTTATGACTAACCATATTTAAGAAGAAGTAAAAGAACAAGAACTAGAAAATTCATAGGATATGAAGGAAAAAATTTGATAATAGAGTATATATCGAGAGCGGGTTCACCACTCACTGGTGGGATTTTACTGAGTTGTTGTTGTCGTAACTGTTTTTTAGAATGAAAAAGTTATAAATTCAAAAAACCTAGTTCCGCCTTAATAAAGAGAGGGAAAGAAGAAGAACCTGAAAGGCGACGTGAGATTGATTATAGAGTCCTTTCCTTCCCCAATCTCCAACCACCAAAAAACTAAGTGAGCCATCAGCTTTTACAGATTGCTTCAAATATGGAAATTCAGCACCACAAAGAAGAACACACAATCCAAAACTAGCCAACAATATTAGATGATGCATACTACTTCCTTTATATGAAAAATGAAACACTTAAATTATTAACCTCTTTATTTGGTTTGCTTTCGTATAAGGGGGAAATGGACGTTTTATGAATGAAGAGTATATTAATGGAATATCCAAAAGAATTCTTTTGGTAGTTGGAAAGGAATATGATAAGAAATTGCAATGATGTGACAACCTTATATCTATGTTTCAAGCCAAGGTATCGTGTCTTTTATTTATTCAAATCCTTGCTTTTATATATATATATATA
>ML261744.1:609-15440 GCA_005239495.1 Nicotiana undulata
GACCTTAGTGAGTATATATTCTACCTCTCGTCAGTACTCTTTACGAGTTTAGACGGGATACTCACTGGGTACATATTTGTTTATATGTACTCATGCTGCACTTTCATTTCTTTTCTTCACTTGATTGTGCAGGTGTTGAGGCTGGTCCGTCTGGTCGTCCGTCTGCTGATAGATACTGATCGCGGTGTCACTCCTTACGGTGAGCTGTCTTCTTGGCGTCATCCTGACAGCACCTCTGGAGCCTTCTAGTTTCATTTTGCTCAGTCTTTTGTTCCAGACTGCGGCCTGTATTTTTGTATATATACATTTCAGTTGTTGTATCTATGTAGCCGCTCGTTGACACTGTGACACTAGTCTTGGCACACACTTGTTGTAGTTATGTTGGGATTCGGGGTTGTACATATTTGGCCTAGCTGTGGTTCAGCTTGTATCTACGGCCTCACCCCATATCGCTGCTACATTACGCATTTTATTTGTTATAAATTGTAAATAACTGGAAAATCGAGTTATGTGGTAGTTTCTCCTAAGGATTCATATGTTGTCTTGCCTAACCTCGCCGTTAGGTGCCATCACGACCTGAACCGGGTTTTGGGTCGTGAAAGCTTGGTATCAGAGCGCTTAGGTTCACATAGTCTCACAAGTCATAAATGACATAACGGAACTATTCCCGGTCTCGGAATTTCATTCGGACCTCGATATCATAAAATCACGTTCCAAACCAAATTTCAAATTTAAAGAAATCCTTATTTCTATATCGGGCGCCGAAATGCTCGCGGGTTATCGAAAACCCATCCCGAACATACGCTCAAGTTTGAAATCATCATAAAGAGCTACTGACACTGTCGGAATTCCATTCCGAGGTCGTTTGCTCAAAATGTTGACCGAAGTCAAACTTGGCCAAATAGGCCAACCTTAAGGAACCAAGTGTTCCTATATTGCTCAAAGCACTACCAAATCCTGAACCACCAGTCCCCGCAAGTCACAAATCACAAGAAGCCGCTAAGGGAAGACTTATATAGGGGAACGGGGTCCGATAACGCAAAATGACCGGTCGGGTCGTTACATTCTCCCCCTCTTAAAAAATAGTTCGCCATCGAACGGGTCTAGAATCGTACCTGAAGTGCTGAATAGTTGTGGATATCTGCTTCGCATGTCCTCCTCGGACTCCCAAGTCGCCTCATCGACTGGTTGGCCCCTCCACTGGACCTTCACGGCAGAAACTCTCTTAGACCTCAACTGGCGGTCCTATCTATCGATAATAGCAATTGGCTCCTCCTCGAAGCCCAACTTCTCATCTAACTGAATAGTGCTGAAATCAACCACGTGAGAGAAATCAGCATGATATCTCCAGAGCATGGATACATGAAAAACAGGATGAACTCCTGATAAGGCGTGGGGTAAATCAAGCTCATAAGAAACCTCTCCGACTCGCCTCAACACCTCGAAAGGACCTATAAACCTAGGGCTCAGCTTGCCCTTCTTCCCGAATCTCATAATGCCCTTCATCGGCGAAACCTTCAGTAGAACCTTATCTCCCTCCATAAATGCTACATCACGCGCCCTCTGATCCACGTAACTCTTCTGTCTGGACTGAGCTGTGCGGAGTTTCTCCTTAATTATCTTCACCCTCTCCAAAGCATCTCTCACCAGATCCGTGCCATATAACTTAGCCTCGCTAGGATCAAACCACCCGATAGGAGAACGACACCGCCGACCATACAAAGCCTCAAATGGATCCATCTCGATGCTGGACTGATAACTATTATTATACGCAAACTCTGCCAAAGGCAAGAACTGGTCCCACTGACCCCCAAAATTAAGCACACATGCCCTGAGCATATCCTCCAATATCTGAACCGTACGCTCTGACTGGCCATCAGTCTGAGGGTGAAATGCTGAGCTGAGATCTATCTGAGTGCCCATCTCACTGTGCAATGCTCTCCAAAAGTGCGAGGTGAACTGGGGACCTCGATCTGATATAATGGACATCGGCACATCGTGCAACCGGACTATCTCCCGAATGTAAATCTGCGCCAGCCTCTCAGAAATGTAAGTGGTGGCCACAGGAATGAAATGCACCGACTTGGTCAATCTATCCACAATGACCCAAACCGCGTCGACCTTCCGCAAAGTCCGAGGCAACCCAACCACGAAGTCCATAGTGATGCGCTCCCACTTCCACTCAGGAATGGGCATCTGCTGAAGTAGGCCTCCTGGCCTCTGGTGCTCGTATTTAACCTGCTGGAAATTGAGGCACCTAGCCACATACTGCACAATGTCTTTCTTCATACGCCTCCACCAGTAATGTTGCTTCAAATCACGATACATCTTCATCGCACCCGGATGAACAGAATACCGAGAACTGTGGGCCTCCTCTAAAATCCTCTTCCTCAGGCTATCAATATTAGGAACACATAAACGGCCCTGGAGCCTCAAAACACCATCCTCGCCCAAAGTAACCTCCTTGGCCCTGCCCGGGACCACCGTCTCCCGGAGCTCTGCTAAGCATGGATCATCAAACTGTCGGGCCTTAATCTCTCCCAACAATGAAGACTGATCAACCACATGGGCTAGAACTCGTCGAGGCTCCGAAAGATCTAATCTCACCAGGTGATTAGCCAAAGACTGAATGTCTAAGGCTAGAGGTCTCTCCTCTGTTGCAATGTAGGTCAAGCTACCCATACTCTCTGCCCTCCTGCTCAGGGCATCCGCTACCACATTTTCCTTTCCCGGATGATAAAGAATAGTAATATCATAATCTTTCAATAACTCAAGCCACCTGCGCTGCCTCAAGTTAAGATCCCTCTACTTGAATAAGTGCTGCAAACTGCGGTGGTCTGTATAAACTTCACAAGACACACCATACATGTAGTGCCTCCAAATCTTTAGAGCATGAACAATCGCCGCCAACTCCAAGTCATGCACAGGGTAATTCTTCTCATGAACCTTCTGCTGGCGTGAAGCATAAGCAATAACTCTCCCATCCTGCATCAACACACATCCCAAACCAACTCATGAAGCGTTGCAATACACGGTATACATCCCAAAATCAGAAGGCAATGCCAAAACTGGTGCTGAGGTCAATGCTGACTTGAGCTTCTGAAAGCTCGCCTCACACTCGTCGGACTACCGAAACAGGGCATTCTTCTGAGTCAATCTAGTCAATGGAGTTTCAATAGAAGAGAACCCTTCCACGAATCGACGATAATAGCCTGCTAGACCCAGAAAACTCCTGATCTCTATAGCTGAAATAGGACGTGGCCAACTCTGTACTGCCTAACTATCTTCTGAGGATCAACCTTGATACCTTCTCCGGACACCACATGCCCCAAGAACGCCACGGAGTCTAACCAGAACTCACACTTGGAGAACTTAGCGTATAGCTTCTATTCCCGCAAGGTCTGGAGCACAACTCTCAAATGCTGCTCATGCTCACCCAGGCTCCACGAATAAATCAAGATGTCATCAATGAAGACAATGACGAAGGAATCAATATACGGCCTGAATACCCTATTCATCAAGTCCATGAAGGCTGCTAGGGCATTAGTCAAACCAAAGGACATCATCAGGAACTCATAATGGCTATATCTAAGTACGAAATGCAGTCTTCGGAACATCTGAAGCCCGAATCTTCAACTGATGATAACCCGATCTCAAATCAATCTTGGAAAACACACGAGCACCCTGCAACTGGTCAAACAAATCATCAATGCGCGGCAGAGGATACTTATTCTTAACAGTAACCTTATTCAACTGGCGGTAATCAATACTCATCCGCATAGACCCATCCTTCTTCTTCACAAATAGAACTGGAGCACCCCACGACGACACACTCGACCTGATGAACCCCTTAGCCAACAACTCCTCAAGTTGCTCCTTTAACTATTTCAACTCCTTAGGAGCCATACGATACGGGGGAATGGAAATAGGCTGAGTATGTGGAGCTAAATCAATACAGAAATCAATACCTCGATCTGGAGGCATGCCTGGAAGATCTGAAGGAAATACGTCTGAAAACTCTCGTACCACAGGCACTGAATCAATGGTCGGAGACTCGGAGGTGGTGTCCCGCACATAAGCAAGGTAAGACAAACAACCCTTCTCGACTATATGTCGAGCCTTCATGAAGGAAATAACTCGGTTGGATGCACTAACTGAAGAACCTCTCCACTCTAGCCTAGGCGACTCAGGCATGGCTAAAGTGACCGTCTTGGCATGGTAATCTAGCACAACATGATAAGGAGATAGTCAATCCATGCCTAGGATAACCTAAAAATCAACCATATCAAGCAATAAAAGATCTTCTCTTGTCTCGAAACGGCAAAAAGTGATCACACAAGACCGATAGACCCGGTCTACCACCACAGAATCGCCCACAGGAGTGGACACATATATAGGATAACCCAATGACTCACGAGGAACATCCAGAAAATGAGCAAATAGTATTGAAACATAGGAATACGTGGATCCTGGATCAAATAGTACCGAAGCCTCTCTACCACATATTGAGATAATACCTGTGATCACGGCGTCTGAGGCCACTACATCTGATCTGGCCGGATTGGCATAAAATCTGGCTGAGGCTCCTGAAGACTAAACTCCCCCACAGTGAACAGGAGCTAACTCACCTCCCCCTGACTGGCCTCCCCCTCTAGGATGACCACTGCCTACCTGTCCTCCACCTCTAGGTGGCCGGACTGCTGGTGCTGGACCCATAGGCTGATAACCCTGCTACACTGCCTTGCCCCGAAGCCTGTGACAATGTCTCTACATATGACCTAGATCTCCACACTCATAGCAACCTCTAGGTACCATAGCCTGCTGCCCCGAAGAGGAAGACCCCTGAATAGCCAGGAAGCGATATGGACCCTCAGGCATAGCACTGAAATAAGAACCGGATGATCTATGGCGACAGTAGTAACCACTGGGTGAACCCTGAGTAGCTGGAGGATGATAGGAACGCTCTGGCATGGCACTGAACTTAGGCTTCACTGGACCACCTCGAGGAGGTAGTGAAGGTGCTGAATATGGCTGACCATCCCCGAACTGACCTCTGCTCCTAGTCGGAGCATCCCTGAAATCCCCTGAGAACCTAGCCCTCTTATCATGCTGACCCTGTTCCCTGCTCCTTAACCGAACCCCTCAATCCGTCGAGCTATCTCGACTACAAGCTGGTAAGGAGTACCCATCTCCAACTCTCAGGCCATGGTGGCCCTAATACCTGGATGTAACCCGGCCACAAACCGCCGCACTCTCTCGGCATCAATAGGAAATATCATAAGTGCATGGCGTGACAACTCTGAAAATATGGCCTCATAATCTGTCACTAACATCTGCCCCTACTCTAGCTGCTCAAGCTGATGCCGCAACTCTTCCCTCTCACAGGGTGGAATATATCTGTCTAGAAACACCTGCACGAACTGATCCCAAGTGATAGGAGGAGAATCTGCTGGCATGCTGAGAATATAAGACTGCCACCACCTGCGAGCTCTGCCCTCCAACTGAAATGTGGTGAAATCCACTCCATGGGACTCCAAAATCCTCATGTTGTGCAGTCTGTCCCTGCACCTATCGATGAAATCCTGGGCATCCTCACCCCGCTCACCCCCGAAGACTTGAGGGTGAAGTCAGGTCCATCTATCCAACATCTTCTGCTGGTCACCCTCTGCAACTGGCTTGGGCTCTGGGGCTGCTACTACAGGTTGAACCCCACCCACGGGCGGTGTACCCGGGGTATGACGTGTTGCTGCTGCCTATCCTGTGGCCTGGGTGGTATGGGTCTGGACTCTCCCTCCCGCCTAAGAAGTAGCAGGGTCAGCTGGTAATAAACCAGCCTGGGACATAGTGTCCATGAATCTCAGCATACGGCCCATGACCTCCTGGAAGCTTGGCGCCGTCATGAAGTCCACTGGAGCAGGTGCTACTGGAGGCACCTCATCCTTCTCCTCTATAATAGGGTCCTCTGGTGGTGCCACTGGCATAGCTCTGGGGCGCCCTCGTCCCCTACCTCAGGCAGGTGCTCTACCCCTGCCTCTACCACGACCTCGAGCGGCGGGGGTAGCGGCATCTCCCGGATCAGGAACATCGGATGCATGCGTCCTCACCATCTATGAGAGAATAGAAGAATAAGTTTGAGTACATCATCGATTGCACGATAGAATATGAATAAAGGGAGGTTTCCTAACACCCTATAGCCTCCTTAAGATAAGTACAGACGTCTCTGTACCGATCTGCAAGACTCTACTAGGCATGCCCGTGACTCGTGAGACTTACATGAATCTAGAGCTCTGATACCACGTTGTCACGACCCAGAATCCTAGTCCAGGTCGTGATGGCGCCCAACAACGGGGTTAGGCAAGCCAACGTAATTTCACTAAGTGATTCTCTTTACTTGATTCAATTATTCACCCATTTATCGAATTTAACAAGTTAAATCATGATATCGAAAGATAATAACTCAGTGATAGATAAAATAGTTATAAAGAAGCGCGAGCCAAAATACAAGCACATATATGTACAGCCCAAAATCCCAAAACAACCACTACGTGTGTGCCAGGAACTAGTGTCACGAGTGTCATGGGCATACTAACTAAATATACAAAGGATAATAATATATACAATCCCGTTGTCTGTATGAATAGAGGGAAACAAAAGTAAATGAAACTCCATGGTGCTGTTGGGGATCGCCAGATGAAGCAGCTCACCGTGAAGTCAAGTCCGCTACGGTCACTATCTAGATCCGGTCTGATAACCAGATGCACCAGCCTCAGGACCTGTACAGTTAAGTACAGAAGTGTAGCATGAGTACATATTAAATGAATATGTACCCAGCGAGTATCCCGTCTAATCTCGAAGAGGTAGTGACGAGAGGTCGACTTGACACTCACTAAGGTCCAATAGTATGATATAACAATGATAAAATAAAAGCAGTAGACATGTAAGACACTGAGTAGCAATTATGTATAAAGCACAAAAATCCAAGAAAAATACTGGAACAATAACAATGGCCACTTTCTTTCCCCCAAATATCTAATACAAGTAAATATCCATGAAACAATGCCAAATAACCATGCGCACACAAGAATAGGACAACCAGCCGGAGTCATAAGGAAAATATCTATGCATTGCCGAGGGTCGAACGGCCCGTCCCATAAGTGCATCTCTCAATGTAGTCATATCATATCATAGTACAATTCTCGTCCATGCACTGCCGAGGATCGAACAGCCCGTACCAAAAGTGCATCTCTCAATGTAATCATATCATATCATAGTACAACTCTTGTCCATGCACTGTCGAGGATCGAACGGCCCGTACCAAAATTGCATTCTCAATTATATCATCTCTGTGCACTGTCGAGGATCGATCGGCCAGTCCCAAAAGTGAATCTTTCAATCCGCCGTGGCGTACGGCCCGCTCCCATGAGAGTGGGGGAAAATCACACATCGCTCGCGGAATATAAATTGCGAAGCGGTCACATGCACACACAATAACTTATAAAACTTACTTTCCATAACCAAATTCCTTTCAATTCAAAAATTTCCATAAAGCCTCAGAGAAACAATACTATACGTAACATGATCTCGTAGTACATATGGCATTACAAGGGAGCATATAAGGCATTAAAAGGAAGCATATAAGGCATTAAAAGGAAGCATATAAGGCATGTTGTGGGCCTAACTACCCTGACATAACTATGATAGCCGCTACGTACGGACTCTCGTCACTTGGTGCGTACGTAGCCCCCAAACAAATTACACATAGCATATACATCACCTATGGGGACAATTCCCTCTTACAAGGTTAGAAAGGAGACTCGCCTCGTGTCGAATCTACCACTCGGACCACAAATGCGTCCGCAACTCCGAACTCTACACCCAAGGACTCGCAACTAGCCAAAAGGTGTACAATTATATCAATGCATGCACAATGTGGGGAAATTATCCTAGTTATTCAATAAAATCACCATTCTTGAAGAATTCTCAAATTTCAACCCCGGGTCCGCATGTTCAAATTCCGAAAATTTCCAAAGGAATCACTCAGCCATAGCCTAAGGATCATTAATAAGAAGTTTCTACTTGAATTCATAGCATCAAGTGGGTAATTCATCATTTTCCTTAAGAACCCTAGGTTACTACCCCAAATCTTGATTCTTGATATTTTTAGTAGTTAACTCATCTAGAAATTGATGTTTGAACTAAGTGTTAATAAGAAATTTACTTACCTCAAGCACTAGGTTGAATGGTCCTCTTGGAAGCTCTCAATTATCTCAAGGAAGAAGATGATAATGGGTAATGAGACTTAAATCCCGTATATAAATTAACTGCCCAGATTTCTCTTCACCGCGATCGCGACCAGGGGCCCACGATCGCGAAGGCCAAATGGCCCAGGCCCTGAGGCCTTTCTATGCGAACGCAAAAAGGGTCCCGCGATCGCGAAGACCAACTCGCCTGACCTCTCCGAACGCAGAGGAGGTCCTGTGATCGCGAAGAGCAAACAGGCCTGGTCCCGTCCCACCTCTATGCGAACGCGGAGGCGAGGTGCGATCACGTAGGCCAGGGATCCAGACCATCGCGAACGCGGAGACAGGGATGCGATCGCAAAGGTCAAGGACCCGACCTTCCGCGATCGTGGAGAGATTCCTACGAACGCGAAGAGCATTCATCAGCCCAGCCCAATTCCTTCTCCGCGAACGTGGCCCACCTCCCGCGATCGCAAAGAAGTAAACCAGAGAGCAAAAATTTTGTTTTTTTAACTTATCTCTCGGGAGTCCAAAACTCACCCGAGCCCCCCGGAACCCCGTCCAAAGGCACTGGCAAGTCTGTATTCATGATATGGACTCGCTCAAACTTTCGGAACGTGAAAAACAACAATGAAACTAAGAATTTGACCCCAAAACCAAATTGAATCAACACTTTGAACTTGAAGTCCTAGAATTCATTTCAATGCGTCGAACCGGCCTATACTACTCGGAATGACTTCAAATTTTGTAGACAAGTCATAAATGACATAATGGAACTATTCCCGGTCTCGGAATTTCATTAGGACCTCGATATCATAAAATCACATTCCAAACCAATTTTCAAATTTAAGGAAATCCTTATTTCTATATCGGGCGCCGAAATTCTCCCGGGTTATAGAAAACCCATTCCGAACATACGCTCAAGTCCGAAATCATCATACAAAGCTACTGACACTGTCAGAATTCTATTCCGAGGTTGTTTGCTCAAAATATTAACCGAAGTCAAACTTGGCCAAATAGGCAAACCTTAAGGAACCAAGTGTTCCTATACTGCTCAAAGCACTACCAAATCCTGAACCACCAGTCCCCGCAAGTCACAAATCACAAGAAGCCGCTATGGGAAGACTTATATAGGGGAACGGGGTCCGATAATGCAAAACGACCGGTCGGGACGTTACAATTGGTCACTTTTATTTGAACTTATGTGTGATGCTAGGGGAGTGGCGATTGGGGTGGTGTTTGGTCAAAGACACGACAAGATTCTACGCGCCATCTATTATGCTAGAAAGACATTCAATGGCGTGCAAATGAAATAGAATATTATCGTGCAAGAGTTTCTTGCCATTATCTATGCATTATAAAATTTCAGGCCTATTTGTTGGGATTCCAAGGTTATAGTCTTTACAGATCATGATGCACATCATTACCTTATGGTGAAGAAGGATGCTAAACTTAGGTTGATTAGGTGGGCCCTTTTTCTGCAATAATTTTACTTTGAAGTCAAAGATCATAAAGCAACAGTAAATCAAGTCACAGATCACCTATCTAGGCTTGAAGAGGTGGGGATGCCAAAGGGAGATCTTGAGATCAATTATGCTTTTCTAGATAAACAAATTTTGGCATTATCTAGCACATCAACTCCTTGGTATTCTGATACTGTTAAGTTCTTAGTGGACTTATTCTTGATGAATTGGAAGCCTATCAAAGAAGAGGTTTCTGAGGGATTGTATGCAATACAATTAGGAGGAGCCCTTTTTGTTCCAGATATGCGTCGAGAACATCATTAGGTGGTGTGTTTAGGAATATGAGGTGACAGCAATTATAAAAGTGTGTCATGACTCTCCAGTTGGGGGTCATCACAGTTGAAACGGTACAGTGACAAAAGTTTTTGAGTGTGATTACTATTAACAATCAATCTACCAGGATGCCAATTTGATGGTAAAATCATGTGATCAATGTCAATAACAAGAGTCAATTTCCTAAAGACATGAGATGCCCATGAACTTTGTGATGGAGGTAAAAATCATTGATGTATGCGGGATCGACTACATGGGTCCCTTTGTGAGCTCATATGGTATGACATGTATCTTGGTGGTAGTGGATTATGTTTTAGAGTGGTTCAAAGCAGTTTCCTTGACAGACAATGAAGCAAGGAGTGTAAACGCCTTTTTGAAGAAAACCATGTTTAATTGATTTTCCATCCCAAGGGACATCCTTAGTGATGGTGGATCTCTTTTTTGCAACTAAGCTTTTTTGGGGTTACTCGATATATGTGGAGTTAAGAACAACGTGGGAACTCTGTACCTTCCTCAAACGAGTTGTCAATTTGAAGTCTCCAACCGAGAAATAAAGAACATTCTAGCAAAAACTGTTAACACAAATATGACAGATAGGTCATGAAAGATAGATGACGCTCTTTGGGCTATCAGACGTCATTCAAAATGCCTACCATAACTTCGTTGTTGTGTTTTGGCGAGGCATGCCACCTTTCGGTTGAGCTAGAGCAAAAAGTCATGTGGGCGTTGAAAAAGTTAAATCTTGACTAGGCTGAAGCTACCAATCTAAACCCAATTCAACGAGATACATGAGTTCTATTTCAAAGCCTATGAGATTGCATCAATGTATAAGGAGAGGATGTAATTTTTCCATGACAAGAAGATCATGAAGTTTAAGTTCCAATCCAATGACTTGATCTTACTCTTCAACTCAAGGTTCGAATTCTTTCTGAGCAAACTCAAGTCCAAATGGTCCGGGTGTTTTTAAAGTTGTTAGTGTTTCTCCTTATGGTGCTATTGAATTAGAGTTTGAAGATGGGACTCGAACCTTCAAAGTGAATGGCCAAAGGGTGAATTACTACGTTGGGACTATTGGAGAAAGAAGTTTGTGGAACAATTCCAACTGAAGGATGGTCCCACCCCAACCTCTACGACTGATATGCAATAAAGTGGTAACATCATCGTGCCGCAATATTAAATCAAGCACTTTCTAGGAGGCAACCCATGTGTTACGATGTTTTCATGTTTTCATGTTTTATAGGTTTATGTGTGTTTGTTGAGCATTATAATGTGTGTTTTAGAGTGCAGGGTACCAAAAATTCAAGCTAGTTGGATACAAGAGCACATAAAAGAGAAGTAAAATGAGTTAAGCCAAAAGGATTTTCTATGACCATAAATGCAGACCGTAGATGGTTTCTCGGATAACCTATTGACTGAAGATGCAACCAGTAGGTTTAGAAAGAAGTATGCAAAAAAATACGGTGGAAAGCCAATTTCGATGTCTCAACTATTGCGCGATCAATAATGCAATTGCATTTTAGTAATGTGCCAACCAGATAAAAACAATTGCGCAATGTTTTTGCAGACACATAACTTGTTTCACGATCGCGAAAGGCACCACAAAATCCTCAGGTATTAAAACCTTGTTTCTATCACTACCCAAAACCCCACCAAGTCGTGATGACACCTAACCCAACCCGCTAGGTAAGTCAAACAATGTGAGTTACTACTAAACACAAAGATCAGCAATATATTCAATAAATATGCAATATAATGTGATATAACTACCATAGGACAAGTAATACAAGTTATGAGCCATTATGATTTAGATTTACAAAGCTGATGGAAATAAATACAACATCTGTTTGAAAATTACATAAATAAAAATAAATGCCTAAGCTATCTTTAAAAAGGTAGCATGAATCTGGTATGCTGGTATGTCTTTAATGCAAAGCTCCATCTTCATAGTTACTCAGCTTTAGAATCTGCACGTAAGGTGCAGAAGTGTAGTATGAGTACAACCGACTCCATGTACTCAGTAAGTATTTTGACTAACTTCAGAGAAGTGGTAACGAGGTTTTTACGTCAAAATATACTCACGTGCAGAACCTGCTCAATAACATGTATAATACAATGAAAATATTCCAAAAAGACAACTACAGAATAAAGAATACCAGCAGTAAAGATTCAAAGCTGGGATATGGTAAGAAACAAAGCCTACTAATTAGACATGTTCACAAATGCAACTTTCACCAACCCCGTTCATAAAGAGGTATGCACCTTAATATGTGTGCTTTCTACCTATACATGATTGTAAACATGTGCCTAACATAATCCGATTTTGTATCAATTTCCAACTATTACGGTCAAGAGAACCTTTCAAGAATCAAATATATCAATGCAATATGATAACTTCCTTATCACGTCCATCCGATATGCTACCAACAACTCAAGAAAATATGATATATCAACTCAATGCAACAAACCCATCTTTGACAACAAATCATCAAATAGAAGTCGGGCAAGAGATAGAGTGTCAAATTCAACTAACAATTCATTAAGAATACAAGACGGAGACGTTTAAGAAACATGTATTCTATCAAATATCAACCCATTTTCAACACTTAAACAACATCAAGAAAGACAATATTGAATCATCACATAACATCATCAACAATGCCACCTTTATTTCGTTGTATGTGCATATAACAATGAAATGCCTCCATTATTTCGCAACATTCGAATATCACAACTCTTATTTCGCCTCATGTACATATAACAATCAAATGCCTCCCGTATTTCGTCACATGCGCATATCGCCACCCTTATACTCCACACAACATCAATAGTGAAATGCCACCTTTATACTCTGCACAATATCAATAGTGAAATTCCCCACTTATACTCCACACATCAACAATCAACCTGCACAACATGTCCACATGTGCCACAATTATTATGACAATGAAATTTAACAATTTATCAACAAGAGGCATATCTTCATAGCTCATCAATAAAGCGCACAAGGACATGATAGCGATAAAAATGCGGATAAGACATGACTACGTATAAATAAATTGTTGCAACCAAGTTCAAGCAGTTATATAAAGGATCGCAAATGTATCAAGGAATGTACACGTCCTAATCAAAACATAGCGCAAGAACAAGCATGGATGTGTGTCCATAACATACGTGCATCTGCCATCCGAGGAAAGTATAGTATAAGTCTCAATATTAGCTCAGCATGTTCAAAATAAGGTACCAATAGTCTCAACATTCCTCTAGCATGATTTATTGTGCTCACATAGTAAACTAATGGAATAATACATAGAATCAAGTAGAACACGCAATCAAATAGAGCATAGAGTAAGATAGAGTCTACCCCGGGTATGAATACCCATGGCACGTGTATATACGCTCGTGACCTCGTTATAGGCAAGACCCTTACCTCAATGAGCCCAAAGCAAACATCTAAAATAGCATTTATCTCAAAAAATACCTTCGTACGGCTCAAATCTAGCCCAAATAACTCAATAACACAAAATAACTCTATAGGAATCAATTCTATTTAATAAAGTTCCAATCTTTACCCAATTTTCAACAAGTCAACAAAACACAACCACAGGCCCACACTGTCAAAACCAGAGTCAAGGGGTAGATCCCCACTACCCATTACCTAACGAGTTTAAATGTGTGATTTGTTTTCAAAATCGATTCCAATTTGACTCTCAAATTCAAAATTTTATTTTTCAAAACATAGTAAAAAATCTCTAAAAAGTTCTTCCCAATTCTATGAAATTGGTGTAAAAATTCATAAGAAATCAAGATATGGTATCAAAACCAATAGCAAAGTGTGGAAATATCCCTCAAAAATCTCCTCAAACGGAGCCGCCAATGTGAAAATGTGATAAAATAAACCAAAGTCCTAAAATACATAGCAAATAACCAACTGCAGATGTCGCATTTACGATCAAAGGCTCGCAATTTTACACCTCGTACTTCTATGATGTCGTATATTATGTTATGATTTTTTAAGAATAATTTAACTGAGATTAAATCATATTATGACTATATATGATGTTTGGTTATACGATATAAATTTTGGAAAAGATCGATGTAAGTTGCGGAAAAACCGACTAAGGATTTGCCTTGTAACAAAACTTTTTGAGCAATTAGTTTTGTATTTTGTATAAGGTATTTTGGGGAACTATTATATACCATATGTAAGGTCATAGGATTTTTGTTTCCATCTCTCTTAACCATTTGTGCATACCCGGAACTCTTGTGGAGCTTGATTTTTTTGCGGAGGGGGGCGGGGGGATCTTCTAGATTTAGGGGAAATTCTGCCAAAGTTTTTTGAAATTTGAAGAGTTAGACAAATTTTGAGTTCCTAGGTTCTAAATTAATTCTAGAGGGATCCCAATGAGTTAATTAGCCTTAGTATCTTATATACATACTCATTGTCGCCATAAAATGGGGATAGACTCCTCCGTCCAACTTATGGATGACGAACGTTAGATGACGTTTGTGATTCTGTTTATGGTTTGCTTCATGATCTCTCGAGCCCATATGATGTTGCCACATGTGTTATGCCTCATATATGCTTACATTGATTATGATGGGGATATATCCCATAACTCCAACGCGCCCTATTGTTTTTGTGCTGGGGCGAGATAGCCCATAACTGAAGTCAAGGCTATATATATTATGTATTTACCTACTGAGGGATATACCATAGCACCAGTTAGGCATGTTATTGTTACGCGGCGCCTTCCTGAGATGCTTTGGAAGGGCGACGTAAGGCTAAGCAACCAAT
>MDKH01201412.1:0-15024 GCA_005239495.1 Nicotiana undulata
ATATATATATATATATATATATTTGGAGAAAGTATATCTAAAATAAGAATTTTCTATTTGAAATGATTATATTCAATGCTTTCAATATAAACTTACGGGTGAAGTATCCCACTCGAAGTATTTTCCAAAAATACTTGGGGTTGTTGGCTAATGCCTGACATGGGAAACTGTTGCAGTGCTGAATTACTACTTGTTCTTGTTGTATTGTTGTCACGACCCAAAACCTATGGGTTGTGATGGCGCCGGACACCTCTGTCAAGCAAGCCAACCCCTTAATCAGTTGAAATACCTTCCTGTTTAACAATTTCGAAATCGTTTCCTTTATTGCATTTCATTATCAAGTAAATAAAGTTTTGTAAATTAAAAATGACAGGAAATCCATTTAATTTAATAAAACAAGAATGAACACATCCCCAGAACCCGGTGACACAAGTACATGAGCAGTTTCTAAGAATTTATACAATTATACAACTCTTTTCCGAGAAATAAATGGGACAAAGGCAATAGAGATACAATGTAAAGATATAGAGAGAAGGAGACTCTGTCAACTCCAGAACGCCTCCGGATGAATGCAGCCCGAGTAAGTCTCCAAATCAATCGCTGAACTATGAAGATACCTGTGCAACAAAATGCATAGAAAGTGTAGCATGAGTACATAAACATATATGTACCCAGTGAGTATCCCGTCTAAACTCGAAGAAGTAGTGACGAGAGGTCGACTAGACACTCACTAAGGTCCAACAATATAATATATGACAGGATATGGCGAACGCAGTAGGCAGGTAGGACAGTAAACAACAAGTGCATATCAAATAAGGAAAATCAGGTAATAACTGAAAATGAACCTCAATGTACTATAATTGTCTCTTAACCAATGCCTGACTATCAAAATATAAGTGAACCAGAACCCAAGGAGCATATACAGACACGGACAAGACAACCGTCCGGAGTCATAAGGGTGGTCATAAGGACTGAGGTCATAAGCTACCCACGATCGCGAATCATACCTGCGACTCGTGTGCTGACTCGAAAATGATAAGCTCCCAACGATCGCGAATCTTACCTGCAACCCGTGTGCTGACTCGATAATGATAAGGTACCCACGATCGCGAATCTTACCTGCGACTCGTGTGCTGACTTGATAATGATAAACTCCCCACGATCGCGAATCTTACCTACGACTCGTGTGCTGAATCGATAATGATTAGCTACCCACGATCGCGAATCTTACCTGCGACTCGTGTGCTGACTCGATTATGATAAATGCTTATTTATAAATATAGGTTTATATGTGTACCGACTCAACAGTGAACCCGACAGGACCGTGTCAATACCACTGTAGCCAACTGGGATTGAAATCATAAGTTTTCACCTTTCCATGTCATCTCAACCACAATCACAACTTACAATACATACAAGGTACAAATAAGGCACATAGAGGCATGCTCGTGAGTCCTAAAGCTACCCGACATAGCAATATAGTCGCCACGTACGGACTCTCGTCACTGGGTACGTACGCGGACCCCACAACATGTATACATAACAAATAAGGAACCTATGGGGACATTTCTCCCTTACGAGGTTTGAAAGGAGACTCACCTCGCTCCGAAGATTCATCACCGGCTTCCGAGCCCCTACGACGATCCCAACAGATGCGCAACGCCCCCAAACTATCCAAATGACGATAATTCAATGAAAGTATACTCAATTGATCATAAAAAATTCAAATTACAGAGTTCCTTAGCCCGGCTCAATGAAATGACCAAAATTCCCTCAGGCCCCCGTGCCCGAACTTCGAAATTTCTTGAAGAAAATCTCTACCCGAAGCTTTACTAATTCAATTACACAATTTACTCCAAATTTTATGCTCAATTCGTGGCAAAAATAACATTTACCCAAATTCTAGGTTTCATCCAAAATCCCAATTTTTCCACAATTTTTCATGTTTAATCTCATGTATAAACCTTGAATTAACTTGGAAATAAGAAGGAACTACTTACCTCTTGATGCTTGATGAAAATCACCCCTTTGAAATGCTCCAAAATCGCCCCAACCAAGTGAAGGAATTGTTGAAATGGCCAAAATCCCGTTTTTTAAACATTCTGCCCAGATATTTACTCAGTGCGATCGCGGAAAATGCTTCGCGATCCTGGAGTACAATTTTCCAGCCCAAAATTTGCTCTTCGCGATCGCGGAGAACAATTTCCCAGCCTGCCCGGACAGCCTCGAGTAGAATAGTCATAACGTTTTGCACACAACTCCAAATGACAAATGGTTAAATGTTCTGAAAACTAGACTTCAATATCTATATCTTTCATGTGTTGGTCATCTCACAATTCCGTATAGATTTCTAGATATAACCTTGCAAATTCAGCCCATGTGCAATACAACTTTCTTCTTCATCTTCCTGGACACCCTGTAGTGTAACAGCCATATCTTTTTGTGCACAAATCGAAATCATGAATGGTTTACTTTTCTAGAAACTAGACACAAAGGGCTACAACTTTTTTATTTTACCATCTCAACATTCATTATAGATTGTGAGATATGAGCCTCCGAATTCGAGTCAGTGCAGCAGAACATTTCTTCTATGCGATCGCACAAGCATGCCTACAATCGCACAGGCCTTTTTCCAGCTCCCTCCAAATCCTTCTCCGCGATCGCACCACTGAGGCCGCGATCGCAAAGACCAAGAAATCACCCCTCCCATTTTCTCCTCCGCGGTCGCACTACAAGGGATGCGATCGCACAGCACACCAGAAACATCAGATGACAGCAGCAACAAAGTAGAGAAAAATGGCCCGAAACCACCCCGAAACACACCCGAGACCCCTCGGGACCCCGTCCAATCACACAACTCAGTCCCACAACATCCCACGAACTTGTTTGAAGCTTCAAATCACATCAAACAACGCCAAAATCACGAATCGCACTATAATTTTATGAACTTTGAAAATTCCAACTTTCACATCCGATGCCGAAACCTATCAAGTCACGTCCGATTGACCTCAAATTTTGCACACAAGTCATATTCGAAATTACGGACCTTCTCCAACTTCCGGAACCGCGTTCCGACCCTGGTATCAAAATTTCCTCTTCCGGTAGAATTTCTCAAAAACCTTCAAATTTCTAACTTTAGCCAAATAGCTTCAAAATAATCTACGGACATCCGAATTCACTTCCGATCGCGCTACCAACTCCAGAATCACCATACAAAGCTATTCCCAGACTCGGAATCCCGAACAGACATATATAACACTGAGATACCTTACAACCCAAATTTATGAAATCCTTCCAAGATGCTGTCTTCCATAATATACGCCGAGACACTCCCGGGTCATCCAAAACCCGATACAGACATACGCCCAAGTCTGAAATCATCATACGAACCTGTTGGAACCTTCAGATCCTGATTCCAAGGTCGTTTACTCAAAATTCCAGTCTTACTCAATTTCTTCAACTTAAGGCTTTTGAAATGAATATTTTCCTTTCAATTCAACTCCGATCTTCCTGAATTTCAATTCCGACCATACGCACAAGTCAATATACCTAAAATGAAGTTGTTCATGACTTCCAACTGCTGAGCGACGCGCTAGAGCTCATAACGACCTATCGGATCGTTACATTCTCCCCCACTTAAACAGACATGTGTCCTCGAACGTGCCAAGAACTTCTCTTGAGATACCTGAAATTACTGCCCAACACCTCGTGCACCTGCCCGTGTTTCCACAACCCGGTTGACCATATCAGCTTGATAAAGATCTGAGGATAACCTCTTTTATTCGTACCGCAAATCCCGAACTCAATTCTAACACTGAGAATTCTCTGCCAGGCTTGTTCCTAATATACGAACACCGCATTAACTACCACACAAGGTACCAGGACACAATTGCGTACCTTGGCTGAATTGACACCATACACTGCATAGTCCATCTTCTGACCCAAATGACGCTCCCTGAACCTCAATAGCCAAGATTCTACGAATCTGATTCTCTCAATGCACTTTATAAGGTATATAAAAACATCCTGCTGTAATGCTGACGATACCACTACCACGGAGGAGATGTGTAGAAAATTCATAACCATCTGCAGAGTTAACCACACGTTGAAATCTTTTCTCTTGACTTAGATCACCATCTCATTACTAACCAAATATTGGTATTTGTTCTTTAATATACTTCCCCAAATCGTATCGCACTGATCCCTGATCCAATAGTCTCATCCCACTCAGTATGAACCGCTCAGATAATCGATCACCCCAAACACGGCCAGAAGCTGCGCTCATGATGCCGCCACGCGCCAATAGGCCATAATTCGAACACGACACATAAGGACAATAACATCAGGAAGGGACTACTCGACTCACGCTATAAATATGAACTTTTCTTAGAAAATAGGAAGTAACACACAAGAAAATAGTTATAGGAGTCTTGCTCCACATCATACTGTTGCGGCGTGCAACCCGATCCAAATAACATACCCGTGGCGGCGTGCCACCCGATCCCATCATAAGATTTACATAAGGAAATATATACAGAGCCGAATTGCTCACAATTTATAAGATACTGAATATCGGTCACCACCACGCTAAGTGCATAACACCATTTTGGGGATACTGGTAGGGTCATAGGCTACAAACTCAAGCACAACTGGGGTGCGATATATATTCTGAATCTCAAGAGCCATCCTGCTCGCGTAACCTCATCATTACGCGGAATCTCAACACATAAGAAATTATCAAGCCGTCTCACAACTCGCAAGACACAATCACAATATCACATGGATTTTACTAAGGCGGAACAACACATGATATACTAATACCCCATCCTTAAGGAGTGCCACACCGAAATGAACAATCTGACTCGCCTGTAGCCCATAATCTTGTTTAAATCCATTCATTCATTCCAAGTCGATTCTGTTCGCATGGAACTAGGCTGGTAGACTTACCTGGGTCCATAACATCCCACTTCTTTTCCATAACACACAAGAATAACCATAATAGCCGGGATAAATACCTCAAAATCCGCAACTAACTGGATCGAACGCCTTTAAGGCATATATTCTCGAATAAGCAATATTATACTTCCTTATACTTAGTCTAAATCTGCGATCAATCAGGTGACTACAAGTCACGCTTACACAATCTTCCCGTGGTCACACTCCCACGACTTTCCATACAAGGCAACAAGTATGCACATCCATACCACCGACAATCCTAAGGCTGTAAAACAATTCAAAGACCCGTAATCAGGATACCAAGTTTCTTTCACCAAACACCGATCTCAGGTGACACTGAAGACAACATCAACTTATTCTAGACATTAAAATCCCTTTTTCTTGCTCCCTTGAGCTCATGACATCCTTGTTAACACCGAACCACAATCTCGATTCTTACTTCCAGTTACATACCGCTTATTGCACATAACATGCCAATATGGAATAGCATAGGAAGTTCCATCGTAACTCTTGAACCGCTAACAGGGTGAACACTTCATCACATATAGAAAGAGCCCAAAATTTGCTCTTCGCGATCGCGGAAAGAGCTTCGCGATCGTGGAGAACAATTGCCCAGCCTGCCCGGACAGCCTCCAGTAGAATAGTCATAACTCTTTCCACACAACTCCAAATGACAAATGGTTAAATGTTCTGAAAACTAGACTTCAAGATCTACAACTTTCATGTGTTTGTTATATCACAATTCCTTATAGATTTCTAGATATAACCTGTCAAAGTCAGCCCATGTGCAACACAACTTTCTTCTTCATCTTCCCGGACACCCTGTAGTGTAACAGCCATATCTCTTTGTGCACAAATTCAAATCATGAATGGTTTACTTTTCTAGATACTAGACACAAAGGGCTACAACTTTTTTTTTACCATCTCAACATTCCTTATAGATTGTGAGATATGATCCTCCGAACTCGAGTCATTGCAGCAGAACATTTCTTCTATGCGATCGCACAAGCATGCCTGCGATCGCACAGGCCTTTTTCCAGCTCCCTCCAAATCCTTCTCCGTGATCGCACCACTGAGGCCGCGATCGCACAGACCAAAAAATCACCCCTCCCATTTTCTTCTCCGCGATCGCACTACAAGGGATGCGATCGCACAGCACACCAGAAACATCAGATGACAGCAGCAACAAAGTAGAGAAAAATGGCCTGAAACCACCCCGAAACACACCCGAGACCCCCCAGGACCCCGTCAAATCACACGACTCAGTCCCACAACATCCCACGAACTTGTTTGAAGCTTAAAATCACATCAAACAACGCCAAAATCACGAATCGCACTAAAATTAAACCTTATGAACTTTGAAAATTCCAACTTTCACATCCGATGCCGAAACCTATCAAGTCACGTCCGATTGACCTCAAATTTTGCACACAAGTCATATTCGACATTACGGACCTTCTCCAACTTCCAGAACCATGTTCCGACCCCGGTATCAAAATTTCCTCTTCCGGACGAATTTCTCAAAAACCTTCAAATTTCTAACTTTAGCCAAATAGCTTCAAAATATTCTACGGACATCCGAATTCACTTCCGATCGCGCTCCCAACTCCAGAATCACCATACGAAGCTATTCCCAAACTCGAAATCCCGAACAGACATCTATAACACTGAGATTCCTTACAACCCAAACTTATGAAATCCTTCCAAGATGCTATCTTCCATAATATACGCTGAAACACTCCCGGGTCATCCAAAAACCCGATCCAGACATACGCTCAAGTCTGAAATCATAATACAAACTTGTTGGAATCTTCAGATCCTGATTCCGAGGTTGTTTACTTAAAATTTCCAGTCTTACTCAATTTCTTCAACTTAAGGCTTCTGAAAGAATATTTTACTTTCAATTCAACTCCGATCTTCCTGAATTTCAATTACGACCATACGCACAAGTCAATATACCTGAAATAAAGCTGTTCATGACTTCCAACTGCTGAACGATGCGCTAGAGCTCATAACGACCGATCGGGGTCGTTACAATTGTGCTTCCCAGTTTTGGCTTGTATTTCCGTCCATCTTTCTGTGTATTATTATGCTGCTCCGTTGTTTTATGATGTATTTCCTTCCGCTTTGTCATTGTTCTGTTGGTTACTATATTGTGTAGTCATTGGATATATGTCCTATTCTGTCATTTTCTATATTTATGCATCTTTGATTTAATAGACCAGTGGGTGTCTTGACTAGTCCTCGTCACTACTTCATCGAGGTTAGTATTGATACTTACTAGGCATCGATGTTGTTTGCTCATGCTAATCTTCTACACATTTTTGTGCAGATTCCAGGTTTTTTCATAGCGGTTGATCGATAGCTAGGAGCGTGGTTGCTGTTGTGGAGACTCAAGGTAAAACCGTTTCAGCGTTCGCGGTTTCAGAGTCACCTTCTTATATTTATTATTCATACACTGTTGTATTTATTCCGAACAATGATATTTAGAGATGTTAGTGTAAATTCCTTAAAGCTTATGACTTGTACTTACCGTGTTTTGGGATGATATGTAATGTATAGAGATTTTTATCAAGAAGCATTTAAAAGTTTCAATATTTTTATTTATGTTTACTAAATGTTAGGCTTACCTAGTCCTTAAGACTAGGTGCCGTCACGATACCCAATAGAGGGAAAATTGGGTGGTGACAAGTTGGTATCAGAGCCCTAGGTTCATAGGTGCTACGAGTTATAAGCGAGTTCAGTACAGTCTTGCGGATCGGTACGGAGACGTCTGTACTTATCATCGAGAGGCTACAGAACTATTAGGACAATTTCACTCACTTCATTCCCATCGTGCGAATTCCATGACCTGGAAATTTGAAATTTATCGTTCCATTCTCTCATCGACGGTGAGGGTACGAGCTACGATTCCTGATAATGTACCCCCGAGACGGATGTCGCTAGGGGAAGAGGTAGAGGCCGACGAGGAGCATGTGCCGCAGCTTGGACACCTACTAGAGCAGCCGTAAAGGAGCCGCCAATAGTTCCAGTTGGAGAAATAGGCACCGGAGACGCCTGTTGCTACCCCAGACTTCAGGAGGCCTGGGAGTAGATTTTGAGTATGATTGGTACATTGACTAAGGCGGGATTGATTATAGTGCACCAGCTACTCCAACGGTCAGGGGAGGAGTTCAGACTCCCGCCGTCTACACTTCGAAGTAGCGAGATCATGATATTCAGGTTCCAGTTTCCATGGAAGCACAACATGTGGTTCCAGTTCAGCCCGTGGTTAGGGCAGCATCATCTGAGGAAGAACAACTTAGACTTGAGAGGTATAGGAAGTACCACCCTCCTATCTTTCAGTGGATTGGCGACGGATGATGTTAAGGGTTTCCTAGAGGGGTGTCACTGCATTTTTCAGACTACGGGTATTGTGGAGACGAGCGAGGTTGTTTTTGTCACGTCTCAGCTTAAAGGAACGGCTTATCCGTGGTGGCAAGCATATGAGTTGGGTAGCCTGGCCGAGTCAGCTTCACTTACATGGAGTCAAGTTTCAGAAATGTTCTTGAGAGAGTGTATACCTCAGTCCTTCGAGATACATGGCGCACGGATTTTGAGCAGTTGCGTCAGGGCGCTATGTCAGTATTAGAGTATGCTGTTAGATTCAATGAGTTTTCCAGATATCCATATCACTTGGTTTCTATAGTTAGGAGATGGTCCTTAGATTTATTGAGGGGCTCAGGCATGGTATTTGGCTAAGCATGACCCGAGAGTTGGAGTCAGATGTCTAGTTTCAGCAGGTGGTAGGGATCGCTTGCCGGTTAGAGGGCATGTAGGATCGAGAGCAGGAGGACAGACGAGTTCAGAAGAGAGAGTACAGGGAGGCCTCGTAGGCCGGATATATCTACTAGTCCTTGTTATGGAGGTAGGGTACCACACAGTAGAGGTTTCTGGTTTAACCATTTCAGTTTGCATTGTGGGCTTCGCATGGGGTTTCAGGTGCTTATGGGTCTCAAAGTACTCGTGTTGCTTGATTTCTACAGCCACGTCAGCAGAAAGGTTGTTTGAGTGTGGAGGTGTCAGCCACAGAGTGAGAGATTGTTCCAGGATTCAGACAGGTGTGTTACATCAGGGTATTCAGGTGAGTAGAGGGCGCCCAAGAGGGGGAGGCCTGGCCCGTTGATGTGTTTCATATAGTAGGCTGGAAGCCGTTGTGCTAGATGTTACCATGCAGTCATGTTTGATCTGTTTCAGAGGGTCACCATTTGTATTTCACTATAGTTCTATTGGTCGGGACGAGTTTCCCTTATTTGTTGCTTTATTTATGAGTGAGTTTCATGCTTTGCACACTATTTTTGTGTTTGCTCCTGTTGGGAAATTCTATGAGTAGTAGCCCGTGTATATCATTGTTTTATTCATCATTGATAGTGGTGAGACTAAAAGTGAGTCCTTGTTATTCATCATGGTAAGCTTTATGTGATTTCTCCTAAGTATTTTGGTTACGGGCTGTGAATTGATACTCTATCGAGATGTGAGTTCAATGAGCGTTATGATTTTTATCAGCCGAATTGAGTTAGTGGGGAATTTCAATTGTTATGATATATTTTCTATATGTGATTTAGATTTTAGGACGAGGCCCTCATGATATTTGGGATTCGATATGTTTGGACCGGGCTGAGTACCGCGGTGGAAGTTATATCAGAATAGGATCCTTGTGGTTTGTTCATATTCTTTACTTTTTCC
Source organism: Nicotiana undulata (assembly GCA_005239495.1). Lineage (NCBI taxonomy): Eukaryota > Viridiplantae > Streptophyta > Magnoliopsida > Solanales > Solanaceae > Nicotiana > Nicotiana undulata. The sequence continues at coordinate 9,682 of MDKH01201412.1, forward strand.
TTGTTATATTGCTTTTGTAAGTCAGTATTGATAGAGAGTTGTGCCTATGGTCTTCTTTGATAGCTCCTTTATATGTTTTTCTTTCTATATTCAGTCATTCTCATTATGTGCTTCTTTAGTTTTAGCTTGCGGGATGTGTGCCCGGAGGTGTTAGTTGTGGCTTGGTGATTCGGGTGTCTGATAATCAAGTCTTCGTGTTTATTGCATCATTATCAGTATTATGGGGCTTGGAAATGGAGTTCTTTCATATGTGAGGCTAATTGCCAATGCTGAGTTGATTTCGGGTAGCTATTGTGATCAGGAGTGTTATTATGGCCCTATGTGAGGTGTGTTATATTATAGTGCACCAGCTACTCCACCGGTCATGGGAGGGGTTCAGACTCCCGCCGTCTACACTCCGGAGCAGTGAGATCATGATAGTCATGTTCCAGTTTCCTTGGAAGCACAACATGTGGTTCCAGTTCAGCTCGTGGTTAGGGCAGCAGCATCTGAGGAAGAACTTAGACTTGAGAGGTACAGGAAGTACCACCCTCCTCCCTTTCAGTGGATTGGTGACAGATGATGTCCAGGGTTTCCCGGAGGGGTTTCACTGCATTCTTCAGACTACGGGTATTGTGGAGACAAGCGAGGTTATTTTTGTCACGTCTCAGCTTAGAGGAACGGCTTATCTGTGGTGGCAGTCATATGAGTTGGGTAGCCTGGCCGAGTCAGCTTCACTTACATGGAGTCAAGTTTCAGAAATGTTCTTGAGAGAGTGAATACCTCAGTCCTTCAAGATACATGGCGCACGGAGTTTGAGTAGTTGCATCGAGGCGCTATGTCAGTATTAGAGTATGCCGTCAGATTAAATGAGTTGGCCAGATATGCATATCACTTGGTTGCTACAGTTAGGATATAGGTTCTTAGATTCATTGTGGGGCTCAGGCATGGTATTTGGGTCAGCATGACCCAAGAGTTGGAGTCAGATGTGTAGTTTCAACAGGTGGTAGGGATCGCTCACGCGGTTAGAGGGCATGTGGGACCGTGAGCGGGAGGAAAGACGAGTTTAAGAGAGAGAGTACAGGGAGGCCTCGTAGGACAGAGAGATCTACTAGTCCTTGTTATGGAGGTACGGTACCACACGGTAGAGGTTTGTGGGTAAGCCATTTCAGTTTGCATTGCCATCTTCGCATGGGGTTTCAGGTGCTCATGGGTCTCAGAGTACTCGTGTTGCTTGATTTCTACAGCCACGTCAGCAGAAAGGTTGTTTGAGTGTGGAGGTGTCATCCACAGGTTGAGAGATTATTCCGGGATTCAGACATGTGTGTTACAGCAGGGTATTCAGGTGAGTAGAGGGCGCCTCAGAGGAGGAGGCCCGGCCCGTTGATGTGTTTCATATGGTAGGCTGGAGGCTGTTATGCTATATGTTCCATGCAGTCATGTTTGACCTGTTGCAGAGGGGCACCATTTGTATTTCACTATAGTTTTGTTGGTCGGGACGAGTTTCCCTTATTTGTTGCTTTATTTATGAGTGAGTTTCATGCTTTCCACCCTATTTTCATGTTTTCTCCTGTTGGGAAATTCTATGAGTAGTAGCCCGAGTCTATCATTTTTTTATTCATCATTGATACTGGTGAGACAAAAAGTGAGTCCTTGTTGTTCATCATGGTAAGCTTTATGTGATTTCTCCTAAGTATTTTTGTTACGGGCTGTGAATTGATACTCTACCGAGATGTGAGTTCAGTGAGCGTTATGATTTTTATCAGCCGAGTTGAGTTAATGGGGAATTTCAATTGGTATGATATATTTTCTATATGCGATTTAGGGTTTAGGATGAGGTCCTCGTGATATTTGGGATTCGATATGTTTGGACCGGGCTGAGTACCGGTGTGGAAGTTATATCAGAATGGGATCCTTGTGGTTTGTTCATATTCTTTACTTCTTCCTTGTTATATTGCTTTTGTAAGTCAGTATTGATAGAGAGTTGTGCCTATGGTCTTCTTTGATAGCTCTTTTATATGTTTCTCTTTTTATATTCAATCATTTTCATTATGTGCTTCTTTAGTTTTAGCTTGCGGGATGTGTGCCCGGAGGTGTTAGTTGTGTCTTGGTGATTCGGGTGTCTGATAATCATGTCTTCGTGTTTATTGCATAATTATCAGTATTATGGGGTTTGGAAACGGAGTTCTTTCATATGTGAGGCTAATTGCCAATGCTGAGTTGATTTCGGGCAGTTATTGTGATCAGGTGTGTTATTATGGGCCTATGTGAGGTGTGCTATATTATGTGGTCGTAACTTGTGGGTTAAGTCATGAATTGATGCAAGTGGTTGAGGCTAATGCCGGATATGGATTTAGAATTGGGTCTTTTGGAAATGAGTAGAAGGTGAGAAATTGAGGTAAGAGGCTTATCGGTAGTGATAGAAAGGCTATATTGCAGGTGTGATTGTGTCATCAGGCTTATGTAGATCGGGGTGATGTGGGATCACCTGCGTGTATGTGTTGGAAGTGTGCATTTAGTGATTTGATGAATTCGAGGTGAATCTTGGCACGTTCGAGGATGAATGTTTGTTTTAAGAGGGGGAGAATGTAACGACCCGACCGGTCATTTTGAGAATTTAAGCTCCGTTCGGTGGCGTAATGTCTTGAACAGCTGCACATTGTGTATATCGACTGGCGTTCGTGGTTAGATTCAGTTACCGTATATTCCAAGTAGAATTGGGAGAAAAATTTCAATTTTGGAAGCTTAAGTGATTGAAGTTGATCGGAGGTTTGACTTGTGTGTAAACGGCCTCGGAATGCATTTTGGTTAATTGTAACAGTTTTGTATGGTGATTTTGGACTTAGGCGTACGTCCAAAATTAGTTTTGGAGGTCCCAAAGGTAATTTGAGGTAATTCGGCAAAAGTTAGAATTTTGGCGATTTCGACCGATAGATAAAATTTTGATATCGGGATCGGAATGGAATTCCAGGAGTGGCTTTAGGTCCGGTGAGTTATTTGTGACTTGTTTGCAAAATTTCACGTCATTCCGGGTTGAATTGATAGGTTTCGGCACGAGTTTTGATATTTGAAGATTTAAAAATTCATAAGTGATTTTTGATTTGATTCATCGTTTTGGTGCTTTTTCATGTGATTTGAAACCTCGAGCGAGTGTGTGTTAGGTTATATGACTTGTGTGTGTTGTTGGACGGGGTCCCGTGGGCATCGAGTGTGTTTCAGATAGGCTTCGGGTCAATTTTCCCTCATTTTTCTCTACTGTTCTGCTATATGGTGTTTTCTTCTATGCGATCACATAGGCACATCCGCGATCACATAGTGTAATGTTAACCACCCCATTTTTTCTTAATCGCGTTCACATAGGTTGCTTCGCGATCACATAGCTCTGTAGACTTCACACTTCGCAATCGCATCCTCTTCTTCGTGTTCGCACAACGGAAAATAGGGTTGGGGGCAGTGGGTTCTTCTTCTTCGCGATCGCATATGAGCCACGGCGTTCGCGTAGCTTTCCTGTCTTTCTTCTCCGCGTCTGCATTACCACTGTCGCATTCGCGTAGCTCACCTGGATAATAGCCATATTTTCCTTCTATGGGATCGCATCAGTTGTAACGCGATGGCATTGCACCTTTTGAACACCGGACATTTTTCTTCAACGAGGTCGCATCACTTCTCTCGCGATCTTGTTTCATTAAATACCTAGGCAGATTATAAACTTCAAAATTAGGAGTTTCACCATTTTTATCATATTTTGACTTCTAGAGCTCGGATCTTAGCGATTTTGATGGGTTTTTCACACAAATCGAGTGGGTAAGTGTTCTTCAAGTAGAATTAAATATATTTCATGAATTAGTCCTTAATTTTATCATTAAATTTGTGTTTTTAGTTGAGGAAAATGTCGGTTTTGAAAGAAAATTTCTAAATTGAAAAATTACGATTTGAGGGACCAAATGATATCGGAATTTGATAAATTTTGTATGGTTGCATTTGGAATGGGTAATCGGATTTTGTAAAATTTGTCGGGTTCCGAGATATGGTCCTAGGGGTCGACCTTTGGGTCGATTTTTATAATTTTGTAAAGATTGAAACTTTATTATTCGGAATAGTTCCTTATAAGTTTTATGTGTATTTTGAAGTTGTTTTAGTTTATTTTGAGCCATACGGAGGTCTTTTCGCCCGAGAAGTCATTTTAGAGTACCCGGTTGTCGCCGTCGAGGTATCTTGCCTAACCTTGTGTGGGGGAACTACCCTTAGGATTTGAGTCTTCTCTGTTAATTGTAGCTCGTGTACGCGAGGTGACAAGTGCGTACTTGGACTTATTTGCAAATAGGCTGGCCTTTTAGGATTCTTAGGTCCTTATATTTTCTGTGTATCAAGTTGTAACTGTTACGACCGAGTTTCTGGTTCCTAGTTTCATCTTTTTCCTGCTTAAATTAGATCCTTCTTGCTTTTAGTTTCCCTTGTGTTTATTTGATCTTGATTGACTTAACGGAATATTTTACCTCTTCTACCATCATGCTATATTTTCTTCATGAACTGCCTAATTGACTAGAATTAGTATTGTCCAACCCTATAATTGTTTAGTCGTGATTGAAATATCTATTCGTTGGTGTCAAGCATGTCCGTGAGTCGTATAATGTGGTTTATATGATTTTCCCTTTAGTGCTACTTAGGTTTATTTAGATAATTATCCATGTTGATGGTATTTTCCTTGGTGTTGCCTATTACTGAGCATTTGGATCTAGCTTGGTTTTTATTATGTGAAGCTAATTGTTTAAGCGAAATTGGTTATAGTTGCTTCCCTTGCCGGGATGATTTGGGTTCTTATTGTTGACTTGAATATTATGGATTCGTTGTTATGTCTTGTTTCTCTCTGGTTAAGTTGTGTTCTTTACGCTCATTAACCCCTTTCGGTGGTTATTCCTTGTGAGTGAGTTCTATTGTGCTAGTGACTTAAGTTCTTTTTTTGATTGGTCGTCGTACATAGAGTTTCTATCTTTTGTATCCTTGTGAGTGTTGTGGCGATGTACAGTGTTTTAGTCTTGTTGTGGTTTCTATCTCTGTTGGCTGCATTGCATATTTAAATTGGGACTACAGACGTATTCCGGGAGCTTTCCACCTATACTGCATTGCAGATTTTAATTGGGACTACGGACGTATTTTGGGAGCTTTTCCCCTGTATTGCATTGCATATTTAAATTGGGACTACATTCATATTTCGGGATCCTTTCCCCTGTACTACATGAAAAAGTCTTAGCTACAGACGGAGTTCCGATCGATTTATCTTGAAGAGATTGTGATCAAAAGATATATATTGAAAAGTATAGTTGAAAAGCATTTATCTTGAAGAAAACTATGTCTGAAGGACTT
>MDKH01047615.1:0-22619 GCA_005239495.1 Nicotiana undulata
GGGTTTAATTTAGGCTACAATTGAAATTAAAGGATGGCTATTAGTTAAATACCCCTTAAAAATAGATAAATAATTAATAAAAAATAGGTAGTGATTATAAAAAGTGAAATTGATGCGAAATAAATGAAATTAAGGTAATTAGTTAATATTAAAAATATAAAATGAAAAATTATTGATTTAAATGGCATAAATTGCATAATTAGGCTATAATTGTAAAATTGCTGTAGTTATAGCTAAAATAATGCCAAATTGGCTAATTTTTGAAACAATTAAATCCTAATAGGATTAAAATGATATATTGAGCTAGGAAATATTTTGGAAATTATTTATAACACAATCTATGTATAATTATTGAATAAAAATACTGAATAAATTGGAGGAGAAAATTAATAAAAAATGTAAAATTATGAGAAAAAATGCCAGTTATCACGAAAAGTGATTTTGAAGGCATATATGCAAGATAAAAATAGTTTGAGGAAAAATTGGGTATCAACAGTGTCACGATACATCTGCTCCATTACTGAGGTCGTTCTTCCTACAGTTCGAAAAGAATGCGGCTATGCGGATAAGGATGTCGTGATTCCCGGGCTCGATGACAACATCACTACCCATGTTGAGGGTTATCTGAGTGTTTGCCCTTATCCCTTTACATTGGGCCTAGTGGACCCAGTCATCCTGGACTTTTGCAGGAGGTACGACGTATGACTCGGCCAAATCCACCCATCGTTGTGGAGGATCGTGATCCTCCTCCGGCACTTTGTGAACAAAATCGACTCATGTACGTTAACCATTGATCATTTACTACGCTTGTACAGTCCCCCAATCTGCCAGCGGGTGACTGATAAAGCTTGTACATCAGGCCAGCAAAGCCCCATTTCCAAGTATCGGCAAGGATCGAGATCGGGGTTGGCATGTAAGCTTTGTCCGGGTGAGGACCGCCGACCTGATACCTGCCGAGTGGACTTCGTTCCCAGAGAAGTGGAACATATCGCGTAAGTATAACTCCTTTGAAATGTTGATTTTATGTTTAATCTTCTCTTTTTTCATCGGTGCTTGATGTAGTGCAGCCCTCGATCGAGTTCCAAACGCCATTCCTCGAATCAAAGAGTGGATCGAAGGCATTTGTTCGCAGATGCCTTATGCCTAACGCTCGTGGCGCGAGCTCTCAAAGGTCCGCTGAAAGGCTCGTTCTCACGGTAAGATTCTTCTCTCCGAGTAAGTAGCACTAGACTTGCTTTTTCAACACTATGTCCTCATTGCTTCTCTTCTCTTTTGCAGGCTTGCCTAAGACCATCAAGCTTAGGCCCTTGGTAGGGGGCAAAGATCTGCTTGTTGGTCCTTCCGCTTTGGGGAAACTCGGAGCCATAGCAAGAGAGAAGAAAAGAAAGAGGGCTCCGAGTTCCCCAAGCTCGGAGAAAACGAAATCGAGGAAAGGTTACTTGTAAGCTAAAGAAAAGCTCCAGCTCCCGATTGCTTGACTCGGAATTACTCTACCGGCTGGGGAATGAGCCCGAGGAGGACAAACTTTTTGTGGCCTGTGAGCCGTCTGTCCTCGGGGAACTGATAACAGCTGGGGGGGGGGGGAAGTGAGGCTAATCCCCCTCAAGTTCATGAGGTTGGTGCTGAGGTGAGGACCGAGACCTCTCGAGGCGCTGGCTCCACCCCTCCTGGTGTAATAGAAATTTCGGAATCGCCCATGTTTGCAGAGTCCATGTTCGATGCAGTCCGAGCGACGAAGGGGCGATCCAAAAAAGAGGTTCATGGAGCGGACAGTCCCCTTCACTACTTCTTTGATTGTGTGGACTTAAGCGTCTGGGAAGACTTCTCCTTATTAGGTGACTTAGAGGTGCCTAGGAAAAGTCCATCCTCAATGGTCTCTAGGTCGAACTCGAGCCCAAAGTTTATAAGCTGGTTCCCAGGGCCGATGGCAAAGAGATGGTGGCCCAATACAGAGCTGATGCTGAGGCAGCCCAAGATTTCCTGAAAGTCACTGATGAGTATGTGAAGTCGAAATCCCAAAGGGAGGCTCTCGAGGAGGTTCAAGCCCGGGGTTTTGACCTATCGGTCGAGATTGAAAATGCTAAGAGGCTCGAGGCTGATTCCAAGAAGTTGGCCGATCCCGAGGGCGAGGAAGGCTCTGATGTATTTGGCGAATCCAAAGACGGAGAAGACCCTGATGGTGTCGGTGACAAGCCCCCCTCCCCCTGCCGACGAAGATCATGCTTTTGTGCCTTGTAGATTTTTCTTTGTTTTTATATTTTCGTATATTTTGTTGAGGTCGTTTGGCCTTTGTAAAGATCTTTATACATATACAAGGCTTTTCTTTTTTCCCTTTTGCAATTTTCATGTTTGTTTCTTTTGGCTTTTTCTTTACGATTGAAAGAATTTTAAATGCCTTAGCACGTAGTAATAAGGTCTTGTTCGGAGGTTCGAACAAGTCTTGTTCTCGATGTAATTTTGCTTAAAACTTGTGGGGCTTGGTTTTAGCGTAAGCTTTCCCCAAAGTGCTTGCTTAGAAGTTTTTAGATTATAATTTTGTCGATGGTAGCCTTTGGACCTTTTTGGAATTTTTGAAGGTCTTATGTTTTGGTTTCGGATTTCGGACGTCTCGGAGACGTTTCTAGGATGGTCTTAGCCTTTTAAGTCAAGGTATTGCCCAATAGGCTTATCACCCTGGGCTTCGATACTCGAGCCGTCCAGGTTTGCCCAAGACGGCAGTCCTTGAGTGGGGGTGGCCGTAGCCTTTAAAGTTCGGGCACTACCTAATAGGTTTTTGTGCCCCGGGCTTCGAGAACCCGAGCCATCCAAGTTTTCCTTGGATGACAGTCCCTAGTTGGGGGTGTTCTCTTGGATTCGGATAGAGGTGGACCTTGGGCCCGATGTCCTTAAGGAACAAAATGTAGTATGTTTTAGGAGACAAAATATGTATCTGTAAGGTAGAAACTTTCTTTCATTTCTGTGCGCAACATACATGATTGTAAATGTGTACAAGCTTCGTGTTCATTTGACGTTTGGCCCTTAAAATAAATCCTATCCACTGAGCCCAGACTGTTTGAGCACAAAGTTTCTTTCCTTGCTAAAATCATTCTCTAAGGGTGATGGCCCCCAGTATTCGAGGTCGATGTAGACTAGGCTCGGATATTGTTGATGTGATCCTTGACTCTGGTTCATAGCCGGTCTTTAATTCTAAGTTAGCACGATCTACTGTTTCCTAGTTAAAAACCTTGCGCAAAACCCATTTGGGACAAAACTATTCAAGGGAAAAAGAGTGCAATGTGTGCCTTTAAGCCTAATAACTGCATAATTCTTTGGGCGTTGCCTGTAAGTATTTTTTTATTCGAAATAATGAATGGGTTCGTACCTTAGTAGTAGTACCGTTTTAAGTGGGTCACGTTCCAGCTATTCGGTAGTCGCTCATCATTCCCTGCTTCGAGTTAGTACTATCCTTTGCCAGTGATCTCGATAATTCGATACGGACCTTCCCAATTCTATCCCAATTCCCTTTGATCGAGTTCTCAGTGTTCAATGTCACCTTTTTTACACCAAGTCCTTGATATTGAAGTATCATACATTGTCTTTCCTGTTGTAATACCTTTCAATCCGTTGTTTTTGGGTGGCCAACTGGTCGAGGGCGGCCTCGCGCCTCTCATCCAACAGTTCCAGGCTCGTGCTCATGGCCTCATTGTTTGACTCTTTGGTCGCATATCGGAACCTGAGACTCGGTTCTCCAACTTTAACCGGTATTAGCGCTTCGGCATCGTAGACCAACGAGAACAGGGTGGCCCCGGTACTAGATTTTGAGATCGTATGATATGCCTACATAACTTCGGAAAAAATTTCTTTCCATTTTCCTTTAGCGTCGGTCAACCTCTTCTTAAAATTTTGGAGTATGATTTTGTTGATAGCTTCCGCCTGACCATTCCCATTATTGCCGATGAATTGCTTCCCATTGTCACACACAATCTCGGCCGCCATTCCGAACCGACATATTATGTGGTCCCAAATGAAGTCAATAACTTCTTTCTCCCCATATTTCTCAAATGCTTGGTCTTCCACCCATTTAAGAAAATAGTCAGTCATAAATAATATAAACTGAGCCTTACTGGGTGCCCATGGAAGGGTACCAATGTCCATTCCCCATTCCATGAATGCCCAGGGTGACAGGACCGAATGTAGTAGCTCCCCGGGATGATGAGTTGGTGCGCCTCTAACATCCATCACGTTTTCAGACAAACTCCTTTGTGTATTTCTCCATGCTGATCTAGTTGTAGCCAGCCCTGATTATCTTACAAACCAACGATTCGGCACCCGAATGGTTCCCTCATGTTCCTTCATGAACTTCCCTGAAAACATATTCAGTATATCCCGGTCCCGGTCATATGATGAGCGGGCCATCAAACGTTCTCCTGAATAGGGTGTTGTCTTCGGACAAGCTGAACCTTATCGCCTTTGTGCGCAGAGCTCTCGATTCCTTAGAATCCAAGGGAAGTTTTCCAGACTTCAGGTAATCTATATACTTGTTTCTCCAATCCCATGTTAAGCTTGTTGAGTTTATCTCGACGTGGCCTTCTTTTAGTACCAATTTCGTGAGTTGTACGACCGTTATCTAGTTGAATTTATCATCATCAACCGACGATCCTAAGTTATCAAGAGCATCGGCTTTGGTGTTTTGATACCGAGGTACATGTTGCAAAGTCCATTCCTTGAACCGATGTAACACCTATAGTTTATCCAGGTACCTTCGCATTCGTTCTTCTTTAACTTCGAACGTTCCATTGACTTGGTTCACCACATGGTGGGAATCAAACTTAGCTTCAATCACCTCGGCCCCCAGAATTTTAGCTAATTCGAGACCTGCAATCATGGCCTCATACTCGGCCTCGTTATTAGTCAATTTTACAGTTCTAATAGATTGCCTAACTACATTACTCGTTGGTGGCTTCAACACGCTGCCAAGTCTGGACCCGTTTGTGTTCGAGGCACCGTCCGTAAAGAGGTTTATATTTCGGAGGAGGTCTCTCAGTTCAACAACAATTACTTCTCGACCTCGGGTATTAGGTCCAGCATGAATTCATCCACGAAGTCCGCAAAAATTTACGATTTGATGGCAGTTTGGGGTCGATATTTGATATCGTACCCACTGATTTCCATGACCCATTTGGCCAATCGTCCCGCGAGCTCGAGCTTATGCATTATGTTCTTCAATGGGTAAGTAGTCACGACATATATGGGATGGCATTGAAAATACAGTTTTAACTTCCTGTAGGCGCTTAGTAAAGCGAGCGCCAACTTTTCCAGGTGAGGATACCTAGTATCGGCCTCGCCTAACGTTCTGCTAACATGGTAGATAGGAAATTGCATACCTTCCTCTTCGGACTAGGACTCCACTTATCGATTTCTCAGATACCGCTAAGTATAGGTACATCTGTTCATATGCCTTTGGAGTATGAAGCAAAGGAACGCCCCAAAGGTACCGCTTGAGTTCTCCCATGGCTTGTTGACACTCTGGGATCCATGAGAAATTATTCTTCTTCTTCAATAACGAGAAGAATTGATGGCTCTTGTCGGAGAATCTTGAAATGAATCGGCCCAAAGCGGCTATGCCCCCGGTTAACCTTTGAACGACCTTGACATTGTCCACCACCGTAATGTCCTCTATGACCTTGATTTTATCGGGATTGATTTCGACTCCCCAGTTAGAGACGACAAATTCGAGAAATTTCCTAGACCCGACTCCGAATGCGCATTTCTCCAGGTTCAGCTTCATATTGTATTTCTTCAATATGTTGAAGGTTTCCTGCAAATGTTTCAAATGGTCATATGCTCGTAGGGACTTAACTAATATATCGTCAGTGTAAACATCCATTGATTTTCCTATTTACTCTTCGAACGTCCGATTTACTAGGCGTTGGTAAGTGGAAATGACATTTTTAGTCTGAATGACATTACATTATAACACTAGGTGTCGTATTTAGTGACGAAGGATGTTTTATCCTGGTCGCCCGGGTCCATCCGAATTTTGTTGTACCCGGTATAGATATCGATAAAATTGAGGATCTCATGGCCGGCTGTTTGCAGCAATCATGCGATCGATGTTGGGAAAAGGGAAAGAGTCCTTGGGGCACACCTTATTCTAGTCTTTGTAGTCCACATTCTTAATTTATTCCTCTTTTTAGGGACCACCACTACATTTTCTAACCAATACGGGCACTTAACCTCCCGAATGGATCCTATTTTTAAGAAGTTTCGATACCTCGTCTTTGGTGAATGCATTCTTAACTTCGGATTGAGGCCTCATTTTTTGTTTGACCAGGTAGAACTTCGGATCCAGGCTCAGCTTTTGAGTAGTTATTTCTGTCGGGATCCCTGTCATGTCAAGGTGGGACCAAGCGAAACAATCTATGTTAGCTATAAGGAACTTAATGAGTTTTTTTCCTGGGCTTGGGACTTAACTGCGTGCCTAGGTATACCTTGCGATCGGGAAGGTGCTCGATAAATATGACTTGCTCTAGTTTCTCGATCGTTGATTTGGTGGTTTCGGAATCGTCAAGGGCTATGAAAGACCTTGGAACTCCATAATCGTCATCCTCACCCTTCCCCTGTCTTTTTGGTTCGGTTAGAGCCAGCGTCGGTGATAGCTATTTGGTCTCTTCCTTGGTACCGAACTCAGACCCTTTGGTGTCGAAAGTGCGGATGTCGGGACCACCTCATCGACCGCGAACATCTCCTTTTCGTCCGGTTTTTCTCCATACATTGTTTTAATCCCTCCTGGCATTGGGAATTTCAACACCTGGTGCACTGTCGAGGGCACTACCCTCATGTTGTGAATCCACGGGAACAGAGCATTATATCTCATATCTCCTTCGATCACATAGAACTTTGCTTCTTGAATTGTTCTAGCGATGTTCACCGATAGTGTAATCTCTCCTTTAGTGGCCTCACATGCCATGTTGAATCTGCTTAGAACTCGGTTTACTAAGACAATTTGGTCTAGTAGACCCAGCTACTCTACGACTCTCGATCTGATGATATTGGCCGAGCTACCTGGATCAATTAACACAAGTTTAACTCGAGATTTATTTATGAGTACCGATATTACTAGTGCATCGTTGTGTGGCTGCACAATTCCTTCTGCGTCCTCGTCGTTGAAAGATAAGGTTCCTTTTTGCACGTAATCTCGAGTACGTTTTCCCCCTGTGATGGATACTTTGGTGCGCTTTAACATCGGATCGTGGGGACGTCAAATCCACCGATGATCATGTTAATGACATGCTGAGGTTCCTCCTGCTCGATCTTCTTATTAGAGTACCTATTCCTGAAATGGTTTTTGGCTCGATCGCTTAAGATTTTTCGGAGATGTCCATTGTTGAATATCCCGACTACTTCTTCTCTCAGTTGTCGGCAATCTACAGTTATGTGACCGTGAGTGCCATGATATTTACACATTAGGTTAGGGTCTGTTAGGGCTGGACTGGACTGTAAAGGCCGAGGCAGCTTTTTCTCATGCGTCCTCGATTATTTTGACCTTGATCGCTTCTCTTTTCACTTCTCACAGGATTTTACCTCGAGCGATTACCTCTTCGATATTAATTGTATGGTTAATACCTTTCCCTATTTGACCTTGGTAATGTCTCTTTGGGATCCGTCAATAGCTCTAACGGGATAAACGAACCCGGAAGGGCTCCAAGAATATCATCTTCGACCCTAATTTTTATTGATAGCGGTTATGTACGTCGGCCCAAGTTACAGCCGTATATTCTATCAGATTTTACTTCAATTGTTGTGAAGCTAATGAGCTTTGAGTAGTGATTCCATGGGTGAAGTCCTGAACGATCCAATCGCCTGCAATTCATTCATTCCATTTGAAACCGGGACACGAATTCCCTGAGCATCTCATTATCTCTCTATGAGAAAGTCTGACTTCTTGATCTCAACCTTGACGGCCCCGGTGTGTGCTTTCATGAAGGAGTATGCAAGAATAGCAAAAACGTCAATAGAATTAGGGGGTAAGTTGTGATACCATATCATAGCTACCTTAGACAAAGTTTCCCAGAACTTTGTTTCGGCAGGACAGACTCGATCTCATCATCCTCCAAGTTGTTCTCTTTGATGGTGCACGTGTAGGAGGTCACATGCTCATTTGGGTCAGTTGTTTCGTTGTACTTAGGAATCTTGAGCATACGGAACTTCTTTGGGATTGGATTCAGAGTTGTGCTCAGAGGATAAGGTTTTTAAAAAACTTCTTGGAATCCAAGCCCTTCAGTATCGGTGGTGCTCCTGGGATTTGGTCGACCCTGGAATTGTAGGTTTCCACCTTCTTGTTAGTGGCTCTGATTTTTTTCTCCAGATTCTACCTGTTTCGTCAGTTTCTAGAGAATTTTTATGATCTGGGGGTTAGTCTTGGGTTAAGCTTCACTCGGCCTCTCCGTGACCAGTTTGTTTCTGCGAGTGATTTCTCAAGATGACTCGGGCTCAACTCTGCTAGGGGTGCAACTTTGGTTCTGCAGCTGGGCTATCGCTGCCTGTTGAGCCAGTAAAATTTTGAAGATCACTCGCAAGTTGATCCCATATCCTTCACCATCATGTGTATTTTGGGCTACCGATCGGACTCCCCCGCGGACACTGTTCTCATGATCAGTAGGAAAAATCGCATTGATGGCCACATGTGAGTTAGCGTCGATCGGGTCCGCGGCCGAAACTCTATTGGGATTGAAAGGGGCACCTCATTCTTGCCATGATACATGTGGCCATTCTTGTCAAAGCACCTCATTATTTCCATGGTGACCGGACTCAGCATATACGTTTAGAAGGGCAGATTGGGAGTTTGAGATTTTAAACTTTGACTTGAAATTAAAGACACTTCAAAGAACAAGTGTAAAATAGGGTGGTTTATAGAAGTTTGTATCAAATTGCCACTATTATCCTTAGCCCCACGGTAGGCGCCAAAGTATTTACCCTAAAAAAGGATAACAATTAAATTTGTAAGTGATTTTAAGGATATGGAGATTTATTCAATACAGACGACAAAGATTACTAGAATAAATAGATAAGAGATGTAATAAATTATCAAACTGCTTGAGAATAAGAGGGGGGATGATTCTGGACTCCAGGGAAGCCTCAATGAGGTATCTTCCCTCGATCTCGGGGTTATAATAATGAAACACTGAACAACAAATGTATAGCTGTACGCGCATGTGTTCACTTGTATTTGCACTGTTGTATTCATGAATAAAACAGTGAAAAGCGCCTAAAATCAGGGTAGTCCAGTTGTACGCGCATGTATCCGCGCCATGTATTCATGAATACATCAACAAAAAGCGCCTAAAATAAGGGCAGTCCAGTTGTACGCGCGTGTATTCACATGTATTCACGTCGTTGTATTCATGGATACAACAGTAAAAAGCGCCTAAAATCAGGGCAGTCCGACTGTGTGCGCATATATTCACATGTATTCGCGCCATGTAGTCTTCAATATAGTAACAACATTCACCTTAAAAATAGTTATGTCTAGTTGTTTAAGATAGAAGAAAAACATAAATAGCGTTTTTCATGCCTTATTTCATGCCTAAATCGTACTATATACTATACATACTTATTTTGCTATAAAATATAAATGGTAGCTATAGAAAATAATATTTTAAAATAATTTTGATTTATAATAAATAGGTTGTATTCCTCTGTAATCGGAGGTAAATTTCCCTATTTTATTTCACCTCCTTTAAAGGGAACAATGGTTTTAGCGTGATTGAGATTTGGAACATGCTCAATCTGGATTACATTCAACTGAAAAATTAACACGCAGTTGGAAATTGTTGTCATTTAATATTCCAACTATTTTCGTGCATCTTTTATTATATATAAACCTTGTAATTCAACAACTTAAAATATTTTAGGGAAAAATGTCAAAATTGTACCTCTTCTTTGGATAATTTGTCACATTCATACCCGTTTCTATTTTCCGTCTAAAATTGTCCCCACCGTTAATATAGTAACTAAAATTACCCCTAACCCTAATAGATGTCCAACATGGCACCTTGGACCCATAATTATTTGCCAACTAAGCAAATATGAACCCATTTTTAAAAACTCGCCCGAACCTATTGGATTAAAATAGAACCCGTTAATTAGTCTTCTTCTTCATCGATTAAAGACGACCAATAGTCAGCCGAAGTTGAGTAAATGGCTGGAATCCGACCAAAGTCCTTCAGATCCTGTGAAGCGTCCTCCCGATGTAGTGTTGGCCAGATCAAAAGCAAATGGCTGGCAAGATGCATATATTCTTCTTTCTCTTTGGTTTACTTTTAGCTTATACTGAATCTGTAAAGAATGAAGATAATAACTTTGTTCTTAACATTCATCATTAGTACTTTACAAAATTGAGAGAATACAAGAGATAGGAAACAGATAAACTGAAAACTTTTAAGATTACGACTGATTAATGATTTTTGTTCTGACAAAATGAGCAGTTGGTTACAGTGTCTTTCTATATACAAATTGGTGAAGCAGAGACAACTTCAGACAAGCAAACAAAGTGATTAAATTTGACAACTACAAGATAAAGACTAGATAGCCTTTCTTAGAACAAAACAATCTTAGAGCGGCTACACACAACTGGAAAACACCCCTATTAATGTTATTTCTATTATTCTTTTTCTTTTCTGTTTCAGGTACCCAGATCTGAAGGACTTCGGCCGGATTCCGGCCATTTACTCAACTCCGACTGACTATTGGTCTTCCTTAATCGATGAAGAAGAAGACTAATAAACAGGTTCTGTTTTAATCCAATAGGGTCAGGCGGGTTTTTAAAAATGGGTTCATATTTTCTTAGTTGGCAAATAATTATGGGGTTCTAGGTGCCATGTTGGACATCTGTTAGGGTTAGGGATAATTTTAGTTACTATGTTAACGGTGGGAATAATTTTAGACGGAAAGTAGAAACGAATATAAACGTGACTAATTATCCAAAGTAGAGGTACAATTTTGGCCTTTTAATATTTGACATATCCTGTAATGTGATACAAATTAATCGATCTCGTTCATAGAAGACTGATTACCTTTTAGCCAAAATTTTGTGTTCTTTAGTATCACAGATTAGAGACGGTTATCGTGTGAAAATAAAGTTACGTTCTTCTGAAAGAGAAAGCCTTTTAGTACTTTCAATTTAAAAGAGAAAAACAAAAAGACTATATTACTTTTCAAGGTAGAGATAAGACTTTGTAAACTTATGTCACGATCCAATTTACCCATCCGAAAGGTGTCGTGACGGCACCTAGTCTCTACGACTAGGTAAGCCTATTATTGCGGAAAAATTGAAAGACAACATAACAATAAAAGCTAAACGGTACAATATAATAAGCAAGGATAGTGCCACTCGGCATAAATAAAGTAAACATCACTCCCAAAACCCGGAATGTCGCTAATCACAAGCTTCTATAAGTCTATATTTCTCTATACAAAATGTCTGAAGAAAACAAAAGAAAATCTCTACATGGGGGAATAGAAGGGCACTTCGAGGTCTGCGGACGCGAGAAGAAGTACCTTGAAGTCTCCCAAATCAGAAAGCACGCACTACATCCGAGGATGATAGCTCGTACCTGGATCTGCAGACGAAAAACATGTGCAAGAAAGGGCATGAGTACACCACAATGGTACCCAGTAAGTGCCGATCCTAAACTCGATCGAGTAGTGATGAGGTTAGGTAAGGGCTCTACCGGTGTAAATAAAATGAATTAAGAAGTAAGAGATATAAATATATTCTACAGTAAGACATTTAAGGAAGTTCACGGGATTAACTGTCAAGGGAGCCCTCAGCTCAGAACAAGGAAATACAACAGGGAAATCTCCCGAGATACCGTCCCATAGTCCCAAAATAATTATGCAGTATAGGGGGATCTCCCAAAATATGTCTGTAGTCCCAAAATAAATATGCAGTGCTGGGGGATCTCCCAGAATACGTATGTAGCCCCAAAGTATTTATGCAAGATAGGGGGATCTCTCGAAATACGTCCATAGTCCCAAAATGAATATGTCGTGTTGGGGGATCTCCCGGAATACTTTCGTAGTCCCAAAGTAAATATGCAGCTTAAAATGACATGACAGTTACAGCATTGAACTGTACAGTTTGGACTAAACACAACCAAGGAAAATAGGAATCTACCTAAACATGATGCACAGAAATTCAAACAGATAGTCAAAACACGTATGCATGCTTGCCTAATCTAAACTAGGTAATTAAACATAGTAGTGTAGTTCAACAAGAAGTTGTACCAGTTGGCCAAGGTGAGGAGAGGAAGGCCCATGACTTAGACCAAGTCAAGTGAAGTAAGGACGAGGATTGAAAAGTATTGATGGACGAGGCACTTATTAGGAGAAGATAGACGACATACTTCCATAAACTGTTGAACTAGGAGGGGGATAGACGCATTGTGCTGGGTGAGTTGGATCACTCTGAGGTGGGCAGGATTTTGGGTACCATAGGGGGATTACGGTAGAGGAGGTGTAAGGGGCGACGCGTAAGATTTGCAGGGGCAGAGCGACGGGGCCAGATGAAATCCTGGTGGAATTCTGGAAGAGCGCGGGGCGAGCAAGTTTGGAGTGGCTCACTGAGTTGTTTAATGTTATTTTTAAGACGAAGAAGATGCCTGAAGAATGGAGGTGGAGTAAGATGGTTCCGCTTTACAAGAACTAGGTTGATATCCAAAATTTTAACAATTATAGGAGTATCAAGCTATTGAGTTACACTATGAAGGTTTGGGAGAGGGTGGTGGAGGCCAGGGTGAGGAGGTGTGTGTCTATTTCCGAGAATCGGTTTGGATTCATGTCGGGACGTTCGACTACGGAAGTGATGCATCTGGTTAGGAGATTAGTGGAGCAGTATAAGGAGAGGAAGAAGGACTTGCATATGGTGTTTATTGACCTTGAGAAAGCGTACGATAAAGTCCCGAGGGAGGTCCTGTGGAGGTGTTTGGAGGCTAGTGGTGTTCCGGTAGCATACATTAGGTGATTAAGGATATGTATGATGATGCTAAGACTCGGGTGAGGACTGTGGATGGGGACTCAGAGCATTTCCCTATGGTGATGGGGTTGCACCAGGGATCGACTCTTAGCCCGTTTTTATTTTCCTTAGCGATGGATATACTGTCGCGACACATGCAAGGGGAGGTGCCTTGGTGCATGCTATTTTCTGATGATATAGTGTTAGATTGACGAAACGCGAAGCAGAGTTAACGCGAGGTTTGAGGTTTGGTGACAGACCGTGGAGTCTAAAGGTTTCAAATTGAGTAGAACCAAAACAGAATACTTGGAGTGCAAATTCTGTGACGGGGCCCATGAAGCAGACGTAGAGGTAAAGCATGATGCTCAAGTTATCCCCAAAAGAGCAAGTTTTAAGTATCTCGGGTCTATTATCCAAGGTAATGGGGAGATTGACGAAAACGGCGCACATCACATCAGATTAGGATGGATGAAGTGGAGGCTCGATTCCGGTGTTTTATGTGATAAGAACGTGCCGCTAAGACTTAAGGGCAAGATTTATAGAGTGATGGTTCGACCGGCTATGCTGTATGGGGCTGAGTGTTGGTCAGTCAAGAACTCCCACGTGCAAAAGATGAAAGTAGCAGAGATGAGGATGTTAAGATGGATTTGAGGGTATACCAGGAGAGATAAGATTAAGAATGAAGTTATCCGAGACAAAGAGGGAGTAGCCTACGTGGAGAACAAGATGCGGGAGTCGAGGCTGAGATGGTTCGGACATGTTAAGAGAAGAAGCATTGATTCCCCTGTTAGGAGGTGTGAGAGGTTGGCCATGGCGAGTTTGAGAAGAGGTCGAGGTAGGTCTAAGAAGTACCGGGGAGAGGTGATTAGAAAGGACATGGCGCTGCTTCATCTTACTGAGGACATGACCCTTGATAGGAGGGTGTGGAGGTCGATGATTAAGGTAGAAGGTTATTGGGTAGTTTTTAGTTTCTCATAGATAGTCTTAGTAGAACACATGTCCCTTCATATTCTTAGTTTTGTATTACGTTATGTGGTTTTGTTCGCCTCATGTATTGTATCCCTTGTTGCTAGTATTTGGTACACTTATCCTTTATCTCTCCATTTTTCTTTTCTCTTCCCGCTTTCTTCCTTACTTGCTATCCACTTCTTATTATTACCCTTCCTGAGCCGAGAGTCTATTGGAAACAGCCTCTCTACCTGTTAGGTAAGGGTAAGGTATGTGTAAAGACCACCCTCCCCAGACCCCATCTGGTGGGAACATACTGTGTTTATTGTTGTTGTAGTGCAGTTCAACAAAGGAAAACAGTTTATGATTCAGAAGAAAAACGGGATTTTTACAACAATAGCCCATGTACGTACTCGTTACCTCACGTACATGGCGCTCACACATCAAACAGAACCAAACATCCTAATGGAAAGTTCCCCCACACAAGGTTAGGCAAGCCACTTACCTCGAACTGCTCAAATCAATCCGAAATCGCTCTCTTGCCACAAGTATCAAACTTCGAGTGGCCCAAATCTAATCAGTCAATTGCATAATGTAATAATAACTATACGTAACTACTTTATCTAAAGAAATCGAAGCTAAGGAATAAAAATAGGACAAACGCCCAAAAAATCTCCTCGGGCCCACGACTCGGAATCGGGTAAAAGTTACCAATTTAGAACACCCGTTCACTCACGAGATCACTCATACAAAAATTATCTAAATTCGATGCCTAAAACTCGATCAAAACTCAGAAATTCAATTGGGGAACGTTTTCCCCCATTTCGCCACATTTCTCACTCAACTTCCTTGATTAAATAAAGAAAACTACAATATATTAATGCAATAAAACCAAATTCGAGTAAGATATCGTTACCCACAAGATCCCTCTGAAAACCCTTAAAGAATCGCCTTCTCCCGAGCTCAAAAATAAAAAATAGAGTGAAATGAACTAGCCCTCGATTATAACCCCTTTTCTGCCATGCGATCCTCGCACCTATGGAAATAACTAACTCCCACAGTCTCTGCACCTGCGCCAAGGTCACACACATGCGGGCTCGCAGGTGCGGCCAAATTATCGCACCTGCGTTTTAGCCCTAGGCTTCCCAATTCCGCATCTACGAGCTTCCCTTCCGTGCATGCGACCTCGCACCTGCGGCTCCTCATCCGTAGGTGCGGACAAAAAACCAGAGTCCAAAACCAGCAGATCAGCAACTTTACATTCCCAAAACCAATCATTTAACCATCTGAAACACACCCGAGGCCCCCAAGACCTCAACCAAACATACCAACCAATCATATAGCACCATACGAAAATAGTCGAGCCCTCAAACCACCTCGAACAACATCAAAAACATGAATTAGGCACAGATTCAAGCCTAAGGAACTTTGAATTTTCCAAATTCAACAAACGACGCCGAAAAATATCAAACCTTGTTTGAATGACTTCAAATTTCACACACAGGTCACAAATGACACTAAGAACCTACATCCACTTCCAGAATTTCATTCCGCGCTCGATATCAAAATTTTCACTACTGGACGAAATCGCTAAAAAATCCAACTTTCGCCAATTCAAGCCTCAATCTACTACAAACCTCCAAAACACATTCCGGACGCGCTTCTAAGCACAAAATCACTCAACGGAGCTAACAGAATCCACAGAAATTCCATTCCAGAACCGTCTACACACAGTTCCGACTACAGTCCAAATTTAAGACTTAAGCTCTCATTTAGGGACTAAGTGTCCCAAAACACTCCGAAACTCAAAACTAATCATCCCGGCAAATCACAATAGTACAAATAAATATAGGGAAAGCAGTTATTAGGGGACCGGGGCTCTAACTCTCAAAACGAACAACCGGGTTATTACATTTTCCACCTCTTAGAACAATCGTTCGTCCTCGAACGAGTATAAAGACATACCTAAAGCTGTAAAAAAAATGAGGGTAACGGCTCCGCATATCCTACTCGGTTTCCCAAGTCACCTCCTCGACCGATTGACCCCTCCATTAGACCTTTACCGAAGCAATGTTCTTTGACCTGAGCTTTCTGTCCTGCCTGTACAAAATAGCTACAGGATCCTCAACATAAGATAGATCCTTGTCCAACTGGACTGAGCTAAAATCCAATACATGAGTCGGATCACCGTGATACTTCTAGAGCATAGAAACTTGGAACACCGGATGAACTTGTAAGGACCCGTAAAATTTCTTGTTTAAAATAATACCCGAATAAGTCCCCGAGTTGTTATAACTGTAGAAATCCTTAAAACGAACCTATTTTGAATAAAAAAGTACCCCGGAATTTGAAAGATGTAATTTTTCAGAAGTTGGGCGTTATGCGACGCACTATGCGATCGCATAATGGGTATGCGGACCGCATAATGGTCGCATACCTGGGCAGGCCACTGCCCAAATTGAGGACAACTATGCGGTCCAGAATGCGATCGCATTCTGGTTATGCGGACCACATAGTTATCGCATTCTTGCCCATTGGTTTTGGTGAGGGAGGTTATGCGACGCAATATGCGATCACATAACGTGTATGCGGACCGCATAGTGGTCGCATACCTGTACATTGTGTTTTCAATTTTGGCCCACCTGGAGGGCATTTCTGCGACCGGTCTGCAGACCGCATGTCAGGATGCAATCGTATTCCTGATCGCATTTTGTATCGGGGCTCCTATTTTTCTAATATTAGAACCCGACCCCCAGTTCTTTAAAACGCCCCACCCCTTCATTTTAACGAGTTTTCTGAGTAAAATAGAGAGAATGAAGGGAGAGTTCTTGAGAGAGAAAGTGGTTCTTCCATCAATTTGATTTTCAAAGTCCCTCAGGCCTGATATTTCGAGTAATCTTCTTCTTCCTCATTCCAGCAGGTAAGAGTTCGCAGCCCTTTTTTTCCATTAATTTTCTGATTTTAAACAAAGGGAGAATTAGCATGAATTGATTCTTGAAAATATTAACTAAGACCTTGCATGAATGTTTAATAATGGTGTTAATCTAGTAAAAGGAAGTGGGTTGGGGTAAATTGCACAAAGAAGGGGTTGGTAATCTAATGGGGTCACATAGTGTTCGACAAAATGCTTAAGAGAGTTCGAATTGTATGCATGATTTCCAATTCTGAGTTGAATGTGTTTAATTGTGAACTAGATTGACGGTACTAGTCGGTTCGGTGATTTGTGAGTAAAAGTTAGAAAGGGATTTCGACTCCAAGTATGTATGGTTAACTTTAATCTTTGTAAAGTCACCTTGTTGGTGCCGGAACAGCCGCTATGTGGTAATTGTCTGAGTATGTGTAAATTGGGTGTTCTGAATATGTTGAGGCATAATGTCCTACTCTCTGACTGTCTGGTCGAACTCCATGTATTATGCTATTCGGAATTGTGGAAAAGTGATTTACTTGTGAATGTTTTTACCATGTGTAAGGTTGGTTAAATACTCTAGTATGTTGGTATGAAAGATTGGTAATAAACCCAAGCATGTGAATATGACTAAGTGCTAAGAGTTGTGAAATGAAATGATGAATAGGAATTGTGGTTGATTTAATCGTACTACGCTGATTATGATAATGTCTTATATGACTCGTAGTTGGTCAAGATTTGTTGTGACTTGAACTCATATGGATGGTGGGTTGTATTGAAATCGTGTTCTTATAATGAAATTCTCTGTGATTGAATTGTGAATTGAAAATGTTGACATGGAATGTGATTGTACGGTGGGATCGGGTTGCGCGCTGCAACAGGAGGAATAAGGATGGAATATGATTGTACGGTGGGATCGGGTTGCACGAAGCAACAGGACGTAATAAGGCTGAGTTGTGATTGTCTGGTGGGATCGGGTTGCGCGCCGCAACATAATAAATAAATATGACTGTCAGGTGGGATCGGGTTACGCGCCGCAACAGGTAGAAATAAGGGTGGAATGTTGAGAAGGAATAAGGGTGGAGTGTGATGGTGTTGAGATAAGAACCTGTGGAACTTTAATTGTGATTATTTCGGTATCTCTGTGTTGTGACTGTTTGATATCTATGACTGTTTCTTATCTATGCATTGTTGATCTTACTTAGAGTAAAGTTGTTCATACATACTAGTACTATTCAATGGTACTAACGTCCCTTTTGCCGGGGGCGCTACATTTTATGATGATTGTAGGTGGTTCCATAGCAGGTAACTCAGCCCACCGACAGTAGTGCCTCCTCTCCGTTTCGTCAGCCGTGTTGGTGAGCCCCACTTCCTCTCGGGGCCATGTGTGGTTCACGCCACCTTATTTTGGGTCTGTTTTGTATTGTAAGGTATAGCCAGAGCCTTGTTGCCGGCAAGTATCGTATAAACTCCTACTACTCGTAGAGGCTCCGTAGACACAGTATGGGTATTGTACATATGTAATTTGGATAGTGAAAATCGTGGTCCACGTGGTATAAATATGTATGTTGTATGTATTTTGGTAAGCATTTGGTATCATATGTTGTTAACGCTAAGAAGAAGAAATGAATTCAAGTTGTAATTTTATGTTTAAGACTAACTTGCTATTTCACATGTATATCATATATTGAAATCACGTGGGTAATGCGTGGGATAGGAAAGGCAAATCTAGGTCCGCTTGACTGGGGCCCTCCAGTTGAGCGCCGGTCGTGTCCCTCGATTTTAGGGCGTGACAGAACTCCTACTAGGGTGGGGGGGTAAGGCAAGCTCATAAGCAACATCCCCAACACGCCGCAATATCTTAAAAGGACTAATGAACCTCGGGCTCAACTTGTCCTTCTTCCCGATTCTCATGACGTCCGTCATAGGAGATACCCGAAGAAAGACCCGCTCTCCAACCATAAATGCAAATTCACGAACCTTCCGATCCGCATAACCCTTCTGCCTGGACTGGGATATGCGAAGTCTATATTGAATCAACTTCACCTTATCCCGAGCATCATGGACCAAATTTGTGCCCAACAATCGGGCCTCGCCTGGCTCAAATCAACCTAATGGGGACCGACACCGCCTACCGTACAAAGCCTCATATGGTGCTATCTGAATGCTGGACTGGTAACTGTTGTAGTAGGCAAACTCCGTATGTGACAAGAATTGGTCCCATGACCCTCCAAACTCCATCACACAAGCACAAATCATATCCTCAAGAATCCGAATCGTGCGCTCAGACTGCCCGTCCGTCTGTAGGTGAAAGGATGTGCTAAGCTCCACCTTAGTACCCAACTCCTACTGTACGGCTCTCCAAATCTGCTATGTGAACTGTGTACCTCTACCTGAAATGATAGATATTGGGATACTGTGAAGGCGGACAATCTGTCTGATATAAATCTCAGCCAATCTCTCCGAAGAGTACGTAGCTAACACTGGGATAAAATGAGCTGACTTGGTCAGCCAATCCACGATCACCCAAATAGCATCGAACGTCCGTGGAAGTCCAACTATAAAGTCCATGGTGATCTGCTCCAACTTCCACTACGGGATCTCTAACCTCTTAAGCAAACCACCCGGTCTCTGATACGGTGCTCCTTGATACGGTCATAAAGACAGGATCGAGCGACCACACAAGCTAATACTCGACTTAGCAATGAAATATCCAATCTCACGAACTGACTGGCTAAGGCCTGAACATCCAATGCTAAGGGCCTCTCAGCTGCCAGAAGATATGCCAAACTCCCCAAACTCTCTGCCCGGCAATTCAAGATGTCGGCCACTATATTGGCCTTCCCAGGGTGGTACAATATAGTGATATCATAGTCCGTAAGTAGCTCCAACCACCTATGCTGATGCAAATTAAGGTCATTTTGCTTGAACATGTGCTGAAAACTCCGGTGATCCATGTAGATCTCACAAGGAACACCATACAAATAATGACGCCAGATCTTCAAGGCGCGAGCAATAGCTACTAACTCGAGATTATGGACATGATAATTCTTCTCATGCAACTTTAGTTGTCTAGACGCGTACGCAATCACCCTACTGTCGTGCATCAACACCGCTCCAAGGCCAATCCTCGAGGCATCACAATAGACAATGTAAGACCCCGAACATGTAGGCAACACTAATAGTGGGGTTGTAGTCAAAGCTGTCTTGAGCTTCTGAAAACTCTCCTCACACTCATCGGTCCACCTGAACAGAGCACCCTTCTGGGTCAGCCTGGTCATAGGTGCTGCAATAGATGAAAACCTCTCTACAAAGCGACAGTAGTACCTCGCCAAACCAAGTAAACTACAGATCTTCGTAGCTGACGATGGTCTAGGACAACTCTGCACTGCCTCCACCTTCTTCGGATCTACCTTGATCCCATCAAAAGACACTCCTGGCAATACTCACTGCCTGTAAGTGGGCTGTAATCCGGTCCAGGCCCGGGTGTAAACGGGCAGAGTGGGTCGGGCTTAAGTGGGCTGGGCCCAACCGGTCCTGGGCTAAGTAGGCCTAAATGGTGTAACCGGACCATATGGTACCGGGCTAAGTGGGCCGGGCTATTTTCTTTGAATTTTTTTTATCTAAGGCAATTTCTTGTAAATTATATTATATAATTGTGACTTAAATCTTGTAATTCAAATTTAAACACAAATAAATTGTAAAGAGATATTCAAGGTAATGCGTTATAATTTTTATTATTATGACATTAACAAAAAAATGGCAATATCTTTCTTAGTCTTCCTTCCCCGAATGGAATGAGCACAACAAGGTGCTAATACCATCATTAAAAGGAAAAATAACTAATGAAGATGTGCCAAAATACAAGTTACATATTAGTTTACATTGTATCTCTTACAAATTTCATAAATCCTTCAAGGTTCGGAGGAATTTCCGTTGGTGGTGGCGGAAAAGAAGCTTGTTCATCACCGCTTCCGAGCAAAGTAGTATCCTCCGTAAGTTCAGCTAGCATTTCTTCTTAAGCTTCATCTATCTCAGGTTGTGATTCAGCAAGTCCAAAGTTTCTTCGTTCCCAACAGATCCAATCTTTGAAGAGTACTGATTTTTCCAAGCTCTCCCTCATAGACGCTCTATGATCACCGAGTTGAAGTCTCGCTTGACTGAAAGTGCTCTCCGATGCCATTGTTGAAGCTTGAATAGTTAAAATATCTCGAGCCATCCTTGAAAGAACTAGAAAGCATTTTTATTTGTCATTCCACCATTCCAAAATATTAAAGGAGCCGTCGGGATTCACTTCTTCAAGTCCCTGCGACATATAAACTTCAAGCTCATTTAGTTGTGATTTATCACTAGCCGTGGAACCTTGAGAACCCTTGAACCCCACCCAAGCACTAAGTGTTCTTAGTCCCGCAGTTATTTTAATTGATTGCGAACTAGAAGAAGTAGGAGTTGTAACATTTGGTCTAGCTTAATCTAATGCAAGTTGATAAGCATTATAAATAGATTGAGCATTTATTTTAATTGAGGCTTTTGCTTCCGGAAGTGTAGACAATTCCTCATCTTCAAGTGCTAAACCATTATAAATATTTCTATACCAAAATTGAGGACCTCTTAATTTCATAGTAGGATTTAACAAGGCAGCAACACCATAAATAGGGGGGATAGGGAAAAAATCTTTTTTAAACTTTTGTCTCATAGAATCAATAGAAAGTTCATAAATTACCCCACCCTCTGAAAATTGATTAAACAAACCAGCAAGTTCTTCAAGACAAACTAAACAGTTAGAAATAGTAGGATAATATTGCCCAGATAATTTATTTGTAGCAATATAAAATTTTTCTAAAAATTCTACAAGCATTTTAACATTAGCCCAATCCTGATTTGTAAGGTGCTCATCATCATCAGCTACACAAGCATTAAACGTTGTGTTTATTGGGTTTCTATATTCATATGCAACAACTAAACTTTCATACATGTAATTCCATCTTGTTGGACAAGGTTTAGGAACCTTTCTTTCTCTTAGGCCAAATTCATCGCATCTTTTAAAATATTCTCTAAGTCTACTTCTACGGTTTGAATAAAAAAGCCAGTTAAGAGCCATTTTAACCTTTTCAATTTGTAGTGGTAAGCAAGGCTATAGCATTAGTGTTACTAGAAGCATTATCCATTGAAACTGACATTATTTTATCTCTAATGCAAAAATATCTACAAATATTTGTAACCGTGTTAGCAGTAAACTTCCCTGTGTGACGTGAATTAATTATTCTATAAGTAATAACGCGCTTTTGTATTATCCAGTTTTCATCAATCCAATGACTGGTAATAGTAAGATAATTACAGTCATTACCACTTCTACCAATATCAGTAGTAATAGCAACACGGCAATTTATATGAGTAAATAAATATCGCAAATATTGTTCATATTCATGTTTATATTTATAAATATCGCTCTTTACGGTTGTGTGAGGCCATCCTTTATAAGTAGGATTCAAAACTCTTCTAATATAATGCACAAAGTGAGGGTTAGAAGGAAAACTATAGGGTAAGCACATAACAGTAACCATTTTTGCCAATTCTTCACGATCTTTTCTTGTATCGTAATACAAAATACCACCGGTAACAGTGTTAATTCCCGATTGAAATTGATTTGATCCGGTACTAGGGTTAACCTGACTAGGTACACTTGTCCCATCGGCTGCAACTTTCATTTGAAGATATTTGGCTTTATCGTTTGGGTGTGTCAATATGTGTCTAGAAGAACTTCCCGTAACC
>ML261750.1:0-20120 GCA_005239495.1 Nicotiana undulata
TTATGATATGAATATTTTGTACCATCCAGGGAAGGCGAATGTGGTAGCCGACGCTCTTAGTCAAAAATCCATGGGTAGCTTGGCACATTTGGAGGCCGGCCAGAGGCTTTTGGCTCGAGAGGTTTATCAGTTGGCCAGTATTGGGGTCTGTCTTTCGCCCTGAGATGAGGGGAATATCGTGGTGCGTAATGTAGCGGAGTCTTCGCTTGTAGCGGAAATAAAGGAAAAGCAATTCAGAGATCCAACATTGGTACAGTTGAGAGAGGTAATTTTGAATCACAAGGCGTCAGCACTTCCACTCGGCAATGATGACGGTGTCTTGCGGTGTCAAGAGAGGCTATGTGTTCTAGATGTGGATAATCTTCGGGAGAGGGTAATGGAAGAGGCTCATAATTCCAGGTATTCTGTTCACCCAGGTTCTACGAAAATGTATCGTTATCTCAAGGAGATTTATTGGTGGAAGGGTATGAAGAGAGGTGTGGCGGACTTTGTGGCTAGGTGTCCGAATTGTCAGCAAGTGAAGGCCGAGCATCAGAGGCCCAGTGGGTTGGTGCAGCTTATGGAAATAACGATGTGGAAATGGGAAATGATCAATATGGACTTTGTGGTAGGGTTACCCCGCACTTAACGCAAGTTCGACTCAATTTGGGTAATAGTGGATCGACCCACAAAGTCGGCACATTTCTTGCGAGTCAAGTCCTCCGATAATACAGAACAATACGCTCAGTTGTATATCAAAGAAATAGTCAGACTCCATGGCACTCCAGTTTCTATTATCTCGGATCGAGGAGCCCAGTTCACAGCTAACGTTTGGAGGAAATTTCAGCAAGGTTTGGGTACTCAGGTAAATCTCAGCACAACTTTCCACCCACAGATGGACGGTCAAGCGGAGCAGACTATTCAAACGCTTGAAGATATGTTGCGGGATTGTGTTTTAGATTTCAAGGGTAGCTGGGATGATCACTTGCCGCTTATAGAGTTTGCTTACAATAACAGTTTCCATGCTAGTAATCAAATGGCCCCATCTGAGGCATTGTACGGTAGGAGGTGTATATATCCAATCAGATGGTTCGAGGTTGGTGAAGCAGAACTGCTAGGACCGAATCTTGTGCATCAAGCTATGGAAAAAGTTAGAGTCATTCAGGAAAGGATGAAAACTGCTCAGAGTCGTCAGAAATCCTATGCGGATGTTCGTCGTAGATATTTGGAGTTTCAAGTATATGATTGGGTATTCTTGAAGGTGTCTCCCATGAAGGGAGTGATGCGGCTTGGGAAGAAAGGGAAATTGAGCCCAAGGTATGTCGGGCCATATCAGATCGCTCAAAGGATAGGGCAAGTAGCGTATAGGCTGGAATTGCCCCCTAAAATGTCATTAGTGCATCCAGTGTTTCATGTGTCCATGCTAAAGAAGGTAATTGGAGATCCANCCCCCCCCCCCCACCCTAAATGCCCTCCTCTCTTAACATCTCAAGTTGTGCCATATTTGTATATGTTGTGACTATTTGGGTAATGTGAAACTCCTTGAAGTAAGCTAAATTATGTGCAATTCATGTGATAGTTAAATAATATGCAAGTTGTGGTGTTAACTGAATTATGTATAAGCATGTTGAAGTAATTGAATTATATATGATTTAATGAGATAACTGAATTATGTGCAAGTTGTTGGAGTAATTGAAAATGTGTGAGATTGGTTAACAATTTGTTTCGGGGGCTCTCTGACAGGTTGATAGGCCTAATTACAGAGGAAACTCTAGAAACATTTTCAGAAAATATTGGAGTTAGTGAAAATTGGGAGTTAGCATATTGTGCTATCCAAAATGATTCCCCCGATCCTCATTCGAGGACGAATGATTTTAAGTGAGGGAGGATGTAAAGACCCGTAAAATTTCATGTCTAAAATAATGCCCGAATAGGTCCCCGTTTTGTTATAACTGTAGAAGTTCTTAAAAACGGACCCTGTTTGAAGTAAAAAGTACCCCGGGACTTAAAACACAAAAGTTTCCAGAATTGCGCTGTTATGCGACGCACTATGCGATCGCATAACAGGTATGCGGATCGCATAGTGGTCGCATACATGGACATCTTTCTGTCCAATTTGAGGACAACTATGCGGCCCAAATGCGATCGCATTTTGGGAATGCAGACCGTATAACTGTCGCATCCTTGCACCTCTATTTTTTGCGGAGGAGGTTATGCGACACACTATGCGATCGCATAACATGTATGCGGACCGCATAATGGTCGCATACCAGGGCAGTCCGGTTCCCATTTTGGCCCATTTGAGGGCCAACTATGCGACAGGAATGCGGACCGCATAGCAGGAATGCGATCGCATTCCTGACCGCATTTCCTGCTTCGGGGCTTTTAAAATTCTAATTTTTGCACCCGACCCCCAGTTTAATAAAACACCCCTCCCCTTCATTTTTAGCATGCATCTGAACAAAAATAGAGAGAAGTGAGAGTGGGTTCTAGAGAGAGAAGTCCCCATCTTCCCCAAATTGATTCTTCAAACATCACTCAGGCCCAAAAATTATCGAGTAATCTTCATCTTCTTCACTATAAGAGGTAAGGCCCCACCCCATTTCCTTTTAATTCTCAGGTTTTAGCTAAAAAGGGGTAGACCATATGGGCTAATTGTGAAAATAAGAGATAAGACTTGCATGCATGTGAATAATCCTCCATAATCTAGTAAAGGGAANAGTTATGTTCATGGTTCCTAATTCTAAGTGAAATATGTCACATTGTGGAATAGATTGACGGTGCTAGACGGTCCGGTGATTTGTGATAAAAAAATTAAAGGGGATTCTGATTCGAGGTATGTATGGCTAACTTTAATTTTCGTAGAGTCACCTTGTTGGTGTCCGAGCATTCGGTATGAGTTTCTTGCTGAGTACATGTGAATTGATTGTCCGGTTATGCTGAGGTGTAAGATTCATTTTCTGATTTTCTTAGTTGATTACCATGTTAAGTGAAATTGTGAAAGGTGATTCCTTTGTGATTACTCCATCATGTGCAAGGCTCGTTAAATGCTTGAATATGTTGGTATGAAAGAATGGTAACGAACCCAAATGTGTGAATGTATCTAAGTGCTAAGGGCTGTGTAACAAGTGATAAAAAAAGGTTATGAATTGATTTAATTGAACTAAATGACCATGGCAGTATCGTAGATGACTCATTGTTTGGAAAGGTTTATTGTGGCTTGATTTCATACGGATTGTTGAACGTAATGAATTTATATTCTTGTTGATGAAAATCTTTGTGATTGAATTAATGATTGATAAAGACTATTGTGAACACATGATTGTTTGGTTGTTATGAAATTGTACTCTTGATAATATGAAGCCTTGTGATTGGATTGTGGCTGTTATTTTTGCTATGAAATGTGATTGTACGGTGGGATCGGGTTGCGCGCTGCAACAGAAGAAATAAGGTTGATGTGAGAAGAAATAAGGGTGGAATGTGAATTATACGGTGGGATCGGGTTGCACGCCGCAACAGAATGTAATAAGGCTGAAATGTGATTGTCCGGTGGGATCGGGTTGCACGCCGCAACAGGAAGTAATAAGGGTGGATTGTTGAGAAGGAATAAGGGTGGAATATGATTGTGTTGAAATAAGAACCTGTGAAACTCTCAATTGTGTTTGTTTTTGTATCTGTGCACTATTTGTTGGTTCCTTTAACTGTGTCCTAACTGTGTATTGTTTGATTTTACTTACGGTAAAGTTTGTTCATACATGCTAGTACTATTCAACAGTACTAACATCCCTTTTGTGTGGGGTGCTACATCTTTTATATGGATGTAGGTGGTTCCGTAGCAGGTAGCTCAGCTCGCCGTCAGTGGTGCCTCCTGTTCATCTTTTCAGCAATTCTGGTGAGCCCCATTTCCTCTCGGGGTCGTGTGTGGACTATATCATTCTCTTTTGCTTATGTTGAAAAAGGTATAGCCGGGGCCTTGTTACCGGCAATTTTATGTAAAATTCCTAGTATTCTTAGAGGCTTCGTAGACACTGTGTGGGTTGTATATACATATATTTTGGGCGGTAGTAATACTCACTCGTAATTTTGGATCGCATCGGAAATGTTGTATGTAACTTGTATGTTTTGGATTATCAATTGTTGAAAATTAAAAGAGGAAAATTAAATTATGTTGTAAATTTCACTTGAAATCTTAATTGGCTACTTCATACGGAACAATGTATATTATGAACACGGGGTAATACGTTTGGTAGGAAAGGCAATCCAGGTCCGCTTGACTGGGCTCATCCGGTTAGGCGCCTGTATCATCCCTCGATTTTAGGGCATGACACATTGACTCAGGCGGGATTGATTCTAGTCCACCTGCTATTCCACAGATCAGAGGAGGAGTTCAGACTCCCACCGTCTACACTCCAGAGCAGTGAGATCATATTCGTCAGGTTCCAGTTGTCATGGTAGCACGACATGTGGCTTAAGTTCAGCCGTGGTTAGGGTAGTATCGGAGGAAGAATACCTTGGATTTGAGAGGTACAAGAAGTACCACCCTCATATCTTTCAGTGGATTGGCGATAGATGATGCCTAGGGTTTCCTGGAGGAGTGTCACTATATTCTTCGTACTTAGGGTATTGTGGAGACGAGCAGGATTGCTTTTGTCACGTCTCAGGTTCAGAGTAGTGGGTTGGTTAGTGGTTGCGGCATATGAGTTGTGGTAGCCTGGCCGAGTCAGCTTCACTTGCATGGATTCAGGTTTCAGAGATACTTTTGAGGGAGTTTGCACTCCAGTTCCTCCGAGATGCATGGCGCGCGGAGTTTGAGCAGTTTCGTCAGGGCGCTATGTCAGTGTTGGAGCACTATGTCGGATTCAGTGAGTTGGCCAGATATGCGCCTCCCTTGGTTGCTTCAGTTAGGAGGCGAGTTCGTAGATTCAATGAGGGACTCAGGCATGATATTAAATTCTGCAGGACTCGAGAGTTAGAGTTGGATGCCTCGTTACAAAAGGTAGTAGGGATCGCTCGCTGGTCAGGGAGCATGTGGGGCCGGGAGAGAGAGGTCAGACGAGATCAGGAGAGAGAGTTTTGGGAGGCGAGGAGGCCTCGTAGATCAGAGTAATATACTGGTCCTTATTATGGAACCAAGGTACG
The DNA here is from genome assembly GCA_005239495.1 of Nicotiana undulata. Classification (NCBI taxonomy): domain Eukaryota; kingdom Viridiplantae; phylum Streptophyta; class Magnoliopsida; order Solanales; family Solanaceae; genus Nicotiana; species Nicotiana undulata. The sequence continues at coordinate 5,119 of ML261750.1, forward strand.
ACACGGTAGAGGTTCTGTGGGCCATCCAGTTCAGTTTTCATTACTAGCTTCGCATGGGCTTTCAGGTACGCATGGGTCTCATAGTACTCGCATTGTTCAGTTTCCACAGCCACGTCAACAGAGGGGTTGTTTTGAGTGTGGAGATGTTAGCCACATGGTGAGAGATTATTCCAGGATTCAGGTAGGTGTGTTATAGCAGGGTATTCAGGTTAGTAGAGGGCGCCCAAGAGGGGGAGACCCGACCCATTGATGTGTTCCATATTGTAAACTAGAGGCCGTTGTGCCAGATATTGTCACACATGTATGTTTTGATGTGTTACAGAGGAGCACCAATTGTATATCATTATAGTTCTACTGGTCGGGACGAGTTCCCTTATTTGTTGTTTCATTTATGGGTGAGTTTCAAGTTTTGCACTCTATTTTTGTTTTTGCTCCTGATGAGAGATTCTATGAGTAATAACCCATGTATATCGTTGTTTTATTCATTCTTGATAGTGGTGAAACTGGAAGTGAGTCCTTGTTGTTCTTCGTGGTAAGCTTTGTGTGATTTTCCTAAGTATTTTGTTTACGAGCTGTGATTTGATACTCCATCGAGATGTGAGTTCAGTTAGCGTTATGATTTATCAGCTGAGATGAATTAGTGGAGGAATTTCAATTGGTATGATATATTTTCGGTATGTGATTCAGAGTTGAGGGCGAGGTCCTCGTGATATTTGTGATTCGACATGTTTGGACCAGGCTGAGTACCACGGTGGAAATTTTATCAGGATGGAATCCTTGTGATTTGTTCATATGCTTTGCTTATTACTTGTTATATTGCTTTTGGTAAGTCAGTATTGATAGAGAGTTATGCCTATAGGCTTGTTTGATAGTCCCTTTATATGTTTCTATATTCATATTCAGTCATTTTGTTATGTGCTTCTTTAGTTTAACTTGCGGGATGTGTGCCCGGTGGTGTTAGTTGCGGCTCGGTGATTCGGGTGTCTAATAATGAGGTCTTCATTTTTATCGCATCATTATAAGTATTATGGAGCTTGGAAACGAGGTTCTTTCAGATGTGAGGCTAATTGCCAATGTTGAGTTGATTTCGGGCAGCTATTGTGATCAAAAGTGTTATTTGAGCCTATGTGTGATGTGATAGGTTGTGTGGTCGTGCCTTATGGGTGTAGTCATGAGTTGATGCAGCTGGTTGAGTCTAATGCCGGATATGGATAAGAATCGGGTCTTTTTGAAATGAGTAGAAGGTGAGGAGTAGAGGTATGAGGCTTATCAGTGGTGATAGGAAGGCTATATTGTAGTTGTGATTGTGTTATCCGGCTTATGTGGGTTGGGGTGATGTGGGGTCACCTGCGGGGGTGTGTTGGAAGTGTGCAATCAGTGATGGGATGAGTTCAAGGTGAATCTTGGCACGTTCGAGGACGAACGTTTGTTTAAGAGGGGGAGAATGTAACGACCCGATCGGTCGTTTTGAGAATTTAAGCTCCGTTCGGTGGTGTAAGGTCTTGAACAACTTCAAGTTGTGTATATCGACCTTTGTGCGTGGTTAGATTCAGTTACCGGATAATCCAGAGTCGAATTGGGAGAGAATTTTCAAATTTTGAAGCTTAAGTGATGAAAGTTGACCAGAGGTTTGACTTTTGTGTAAATGGCCTCGGAATGAGTTTTGGTTAATGTCAACAACTTCGTATGATGATTTCGGACTTGGGCGTATGTTCGGATCGAGATTTGTATAACCCTGGAACGTTTCGGCGTATATTGTGGAAGTTAGCATTTTAGAAAGAATTTCATAAGTCTGGGTTGAAGTGCATTTCAGCGATATTGATGTCCGTTTGGGATTCTGGGCATGTGAATAGCTCCGTATGGTGATTCTTTAGTTGGGAGCACAATCGAAAGTGAATTCGGATGTCCGTAGGTCATTTTGAAGTCATTTGGCTAAAGATAGAAATTTGAAGGTTTTTGAGAAGTTTGACCGAGAGTTTGACTTTTTAATATCGGGGTCGGATTCAAATTCTGAAAGTTGGAGCAGTTCCGTAATATCAAATATGATTTGTGTACAAAATTTGGGGTCAATCGTACGTGATTTGGTAGGTTTCGACATCGAATGTAGACGTTTGAAATTTCAAAATTCAAAAGCTTGAATTGGAGTGCGATTCATGATTTCGACGTTGTCTGATATGATTTGAGGCCTCGAGCGAGTTCGTATCATGTTTTTGGACATTTTGGTATAATTGGTTAAGGTCCCGAGGGCCTCGAGTGGATATCGGAAGGTTAACGGAATGGATTTCGGGCCAAAATAGCTGCTGAAATCTTCGCTGCAAATCTGTTTTTGACAGCAATTGATGCATCGAAGAGCTAACTTTGGAAGCGTATATATCAAAATCTATAAGGAATCTGAAAATTTACAAAACATAAAGGCTTTAAACCTTACATTCGAGTTTCCAGAAAGTTAAACCATTCATGATTTGGGCATTTGATCAGAAAGTTATGATCGATTGAAGATGGCTGGTGAAGCAGTTTCGGCAGAATTTTCTGATGCATGGAGCCGACTTTAGAAGCTCATATCTCGGAATATATAAAGATTTATATGGTGTACAACCTATCAATGGAAAGATATTCGAGTCTAGTTTCTATATCTTCAAACCGTTTGTCATTTGGATATTTCTACAAGGAGTTATGGGAGTTCAAACAGAAGGTGTACAACAGGAAAAAATTATAATAGGATGTACAACCTGCACATCGCAAGGTACAACTCGATGAAGCCTGGCAAGAATATAAGTCTTCAAAAACTAGGGTTAAGCCATTTTTAACATATTTTGACTTCTAGAGCTCGGTTTTTAGTGGTTCTTTGAGGGTTTTTCACACAAATCGAATGGGTAAGTGTTCTTCCACTAGAATTAATTATATTTCATGAATTAGTTCTTGTTTTTATCGTTTAATTTGTGTTTTTAGTTGAGAAAGAATGTGGGTTTTGAAAGAAAATTTCTAAAATGAAAAATCATGATTTGAAGGACCAAATGGTATCGGAATTTGATAAATTTAGTATGGTTGAACTCGTATCGGAATGGGTAATCGGATTTTGTAAAATTTGTCGGGTTCTGAGGTGCGGGCCCGGGGGTATACTTTTGGGTCGATTTTTATAAATTTGTAAATATTGAAGCTTTATTATTCGGAATAGTCTCTTATACGTTTTATGTGTATTTTGAAGTTGTTTTAGTTGATTTTGAGCCGTCCTGAGGTCTTTTCACTTGAGAAGTTTGTTTTTGAGTACCAGGTTGTCGCCGTCGAGGTAAGTATCTTGCCTAACCTTGTGTGGGGGAACTACCCCTTAGGATTGAGTCTTCCTTGTTGATTGTAGTCCGTGTATGCGAGGTGACGAGTGCGTACTCGAACTTATTTGCAAATAGATTGGCCTTTTAGGATATGTAGGTTCTTATGTTACCTATGCATGAATTGTAATTGTTACATTTGAATCCTTGGTTGTTAATTTCATCCTTTCCTGCTTAAAGTAGAATTACTTGCTTTTTGATTCCTTCATTGGCTATTTGATCTTAATTGACTTAACTAAATATTTCACCACTCTTATCATCATGCTATTGCCAAATTGACTATATTAGTGTTATCTAGCTTTATAGTTGTTTAGCCGTAGTTGGAACATCTGTTCGTTGGTGTCAAGCATGCCCGTGAGTCTTACATTATGAATTATATGATTTTTTTTCTTAAGTGATACTTAGGTCTAGTTGATAAACATTTATGTTGTTGATATTTCCTTGATGTTGCCTATTACTGGGCCTTTGTTCAAGCTTAGTTTCATTCCGTGAAGTTAACTGTTTAGGCGAGATTGGTTATAGTTGTTTCCCTTGCCGGGATGCTGTTATTTTCATTGTTGACTCCCTTGCCGGGATGGTATGGTTTATATTACTGTTTATGCTATTAATGATATTGTTTGCATTGTTGACTTCCTTGCCGGGATGTTGTAATTTATGGTTCATATTGTTGATTTTCCTTACCAAACTTTTATTCTTGATATTGTTTGGGTGAGGAAGAGTGTAAAGCACGAAGGTTGATGCCGTGCCATGTTATGATATTAAAGCACGAAGGGTAATGCCGTGCCATGTTATGATATTAAAATAACGAAGGGTGATGCCGTACCGTTTCTATTTATTTATTGTGAGGACGAGAGTAAAAGCACGAAGGGTGATTCCGTGCACTTGTTTTGGTGAGGATGAGATTAAAAGCACAAAGGGTGATGTCGTGCACTTGTTTTGGTGAGGATGAGAGTAAAAGCACGAAGGGTGATGCCGTGCACTTGTCTTTGCATTATTATTTCCGTTGTTCCTGTTTGATATTTACTGCACTTGTTTAAGTGTTATTATTCCGGTATTTCAATTTGGATATTCATACTGTTCCCTTACTGCATTATTGACAAGACTCGATATTCCTTCTGTACTGCATGGAAATTTCTTAGTTAAGGACTGAGTTCTGGTAGATTTACCTTGAGAAGACTATGAACAAAAGATTCTATTGAAAAGAATTATTGAAAAAGTAATGGTTTCGAGGGAGATTATGTCTGAAGGACTTTTATTTTGAAGGTACATTTGAAAAGCATTCGTCCTTCATAAAATGATATTTGGGAGTCATTTATTGGGAAGGCATATTTGGAAATTTCGTACTTTTGAAAGAAACTATGTTCTAAGTATTTCTCTTTATTAAATATACATTTAGAGAAAGTATGTTTTCAAAGGAGATCTTTCTATACTGAAATGATTATATCTTCAAAGTTTTCAATATGAACTGCTGTTAAAAGTTTCCACCAGCGTATTGATTTTAGTGGTTAAGGCCCGATGTGAACAAACAGACGCAAAGTCGAGTTATTAGTGCTTTCTATTGTGTTGTGTTTTTCTTCCGGTTTGGCTTGCTTTGCTGTCCATCTTTCTGTGTATTTTTATGATGTTCCATTGGTTAATTTCTGTAATTTCCTTCCGCATTATATTGTCGTTGTTGTAAATTATACTGTAAAGTCTTAGATATATGTAGTGTTTGGTTGTTTCTATATTCATGTCGTTTATTTTTTTAGACCAGTGGTGTCTTGACTAGTCCTCGTCACTACTTCATCGAGGTTAGTCTTGATACTTACTGGGCACCGCTGTGGTGTGCTCATATTACACTTCTGCACATTTTTGTGTGCAGATCTAGGTTTTTATTGCTAGTAGATGCGCGGATGATTGCTGAGGAGACTCAAGGTAAACCTGCTGCTGCGTTCGCAGGCTTCGGAGTCACCTTCTTGTTTTATTCAACTGTACTCACTTATCTCTAAACAGTTGTATTTAGCAGCTGTAGAATATCTCGTAGAGCTTATGACTTGTATTACCGGTTTTGGGAACATTATAATTCTGTCAAGATTTCCATATCGAGACTGTTAGATTTCTTGTATTATTGTTGTTATATCTCTGAATGTTAGGCTTACCTAGTCCCTAAGACTAGGTGTCATCACGATACCCAACGGAGGGAAATTTGGGTCGTGACAACTAAGTATTCTGCGCACTTTGGACAGCCTTATGCACATATTTATAGTGCAGGCTGCCCAATTACATTTGGTAGCTTAAAACATTCAGTTGACAAGCCCAACTGATGGGCAAACACTAAGACATGATACAAAAACGTGCCCACTCCTTTAGCCCATATGATCAACCACGTTTTGGATGTGGTTGTAACCGCCAATTGCCTCCCATGTGCCTTGCACACGTTTTGTAACTGCTGCATGTGCACAACATGTGCCTGTTTTGCTCAGCTGCTGCGTGCCCAAGGCTGGCATTGCGCCCAGCCTTGCCTTTGACACTGCTCCGCCCAAATGCCATGGCCACAACTTGCCGCCCACTTACTTTTGCCGCACACGCCTATTGCCACAGCTGCCTGCTTATGTCAAGTCGCCCCCAACTTGATCAAATCTGCCCGCATCAATTGTCATTGCTTGTCTAGCCTTGCCTTGCTATGTCTTAGCCCCTGCTTGACTTGGCTTTACCTTGTCATTGTCATGCCAACCCGCACGTCCATATGCTATGCGCCTTACATTCGTTCAAGGTGCATTTGTCAACCCCGCATAGTCCGTCATGCCAAGCTACCCGTCATGATGTTGCCCTATTTTTCAGGTTGTGTGCCAAGACCATCATAAAAAGTCTTGTCACAACCCACGCCTGGCGAGGACCTTTGTCCGGGGCTAACACTTACCATCTTTCCTGAACCTATTTTGCCTTCTTATCTCTTATTTTGTCTCTTCTATCAGCCAACATATTATTACCTTTTTTACTTTTAGTTCTGTAACACAAGTAAAAGTGTGGGCATTATCGTTCATTACATTTTTCATTACATCATCAAAATGTCACAATGACTTAATTTCACGTCCAGCTCCTAAATATCACAAAGAACGTTTCTGTTTTATGTTTCTTTTTTAGAAGAAAAAAACAAGATTATAAAATAATATACGCCCCGTTTTGGAATTGGAACTAAATTCAAGAATGTTTCGAGAGCAGTTGCAAGTAATAAAGGCGAATTTTGTGAAAAGAATTACTCCCTCTAGTCCACAATAAGTGACTAATTTATTTTTGGCACGTCCGTTAAAAAAAATACTAAATTATATATAAAAATATCTAGTATGACTAAACTATTCTTAATTAAATATTTAATGTGAGGAGAAGGAAACTTTTTAGGGATATGTACATAAGGGTTATTTTGTAAACAATTGAATTCTTTCTTGATTATATAAATGAACACTTATTTTGGACCAAAATAAAAAAGCAAATTGGTCACTTATTGTGGACCGGAGGGAGTAGCATTTAAGTATGTCTCGCAACACGTGGAAAATAATAAGACGAACCGTGTAAAAGAATACGCCTGTTAAGAGCATGTTTGGCCAAGTTTTTGGGAGGTCAAAAGTACTTATTTTTCTTCAAAAAAATACTTTAAAAAAAATTTAAGTTGTTTAAGACGGAAAAATACTTTTGCCCATCAACAGAAGCAATTTTTCTACTTTTGGGAAGAAGCAGAAAATTCTAGCTTCTTCCAAAAAGCAAAAGCAGAAGCAGAAGCAGAAAATTAATTTATTCAAGATAAAACTATCCTCACTATAAATTTGTATTTTCTAAATTATCCCTTATTGATTTTTTAAAAATCATTTTGTATCTTTTTTTTGCCATTCTTTTAAATTTAAAGATATCATATACATGAATCATATTGTGCCTTTCCAAATTCTTTATTGACTTTTTTTATTTTTGATTTTTGATTTTTTTCTTTGTGTAATGTCTTCTAACTTTCCAAATTATTTTCATCTTTTTTCACACTAAAGCAAATTATCTATTTCCTTCTTTGGATTATCAATTCTCTTCTTATAATACTCATTTATAATTTCTTCTCTTATAGGCTATTAATTTTCGAATCTTTAAAACAGTTATCAAATCTAATTTATGAAAATTACCTACAAATAGGTAATTAATTAATAATTGTATCGCATAATCTATTTATTATCAAAAGAAAAAGAAATAGCATCCACATAAGCCAAGTGGCAGCCTCACAATAGGTCAATTGGCAATTCAAGACAAAGTTAGTCAAGTTAGATAATAATTAGTTTCTTTTTGAATTTAAATTTTGAAAAAAAAAATTAGAGTATGCATTGCGTGTTGTTAATAATTAGTTTCTCTTTTTGAATTTGAATTTAAGAATTATTTCTATTTTACGCTCAATGTTATCTTTCAAGTTTGACACTTAGAATTATTTTGTTATAGCTATCATGGCTATACACAATTTCATTCGACGACATTCTTCTACCTATAAGAAATTTCACTATTATTCTAATGAAGACATTACTGCAGAGATTGAAGAAGGAGATGGGCCTTCTGATATTCTTTTAGAAATGTAAGGCAAGTCTTCTACTAATATGGAAGCGTTGTGTGATAGAATTAGAGATGAAATTATTGAGAAATATTATCATGTGTGAGTGACTTTGCTTATTAATTCATGGTGGATTATCAATATATAATTGTCACACCTCCTTTTTCACTACCCTGGATTAATGAAGGGTAATGAGGGAGTTTTTCCACTTTAAGTGACATTATTCGGATTTGGGATTTTATTATTATTTCAGAGTCGCCACCCAGATTTTTGACGATGCTCCGGGACACCGTTTTATTTTTACAATCCCAAACCAAGGAATTTTTGACTCTGTTTGATTTTGTCTACGACCAGAAATCCGAGTAAGGAATTTTGTTAACCCGGGAGAAGGTGTTAGGCAGTCCCGAATTCCGTGGTTCTAGCACGATCGCTTAACTATTAATATTTGGCCTGAATTATTTGATTATTTACGTGTTTTAGCCTATTGTGGATTTAGCCTTTTTAACTTAGCCGCTTTTAATATTTATGAATTTATCTTGAAACAAGTCACGATGGCGTGCACTTATTTATTTTTGGACACATTGTAATTGCGCCACGTGAAATGCACCTGCAATTACAACGTGTGATTTTTATTATTGTTTTGAGTTAGAGTCGGAGACATGAGTTGCCACACCCGAGTGTAGATTATATTATCATGACTATGGTCATGACGGTTAAGAATGCTTATTTGAGGCGACACTCAATTATTCCCTAAGTTTTGGAATTTTTATCTAAAAGAGGTATTCTTAGCTTTACGGGGTATATATATAAATAATTTTTGATATTTTTATAGATTTATCTTAGGACAAGTCACGATGGCGTGCACTTGTTGTTTTGGACATATCACAGCCGCGTCACATGAAATGCACCCGCGGTTGCAACATGTGATTTTATTATTGTCTGAAGTTATAGTGGGTCACATGAAATGCACACCCGAATGGAATTTACGTATCGTGATCATGCCAAGGAAACCATACTCATAATCATGATATTTAATTACGCGTCTAGAGCAAACTAGGATGTACATGCGTTAATTATTTTCTAGGCTATTTGAGATTCATTGTGGTTATTGATTATGAATATAAAATTATTCTGAAAGAAATATATTACTTCAACTGCCATGAAATTATTTATATTAAAATAAATGGTACTTGAAGTTAAAGCTAATGTTACAACCCGACCTTCAAGCATTTGATAAATAATCGATAAATTAAATGATATAAATAATTCCCTATATTAATCTTATCAACTACTCCTACCAACTTAAAGATTAAATCAACGAAATGGCATGGAGAACAACTTCAATTGCCACATTACAAACATGCTTGCAGTAATTAATAAAGAAACAAAACATGAGGTATTAGATTTATAGAAGTAGGCAGAGATGGACAGCAAATGGATGAGGCCCCAAATGAGAGAGTAATCTGCCACCACGTGCCATGTCCCAAGCCCAAGCGTCTAAACTTAATATAACTAAGCGTGAGATTACAACAATTGACTACTAATTAAGTTTGCATAAATGAACAAAGTGAAAAGTTAAGCACCTAAGTTTTCATTTACAAATCATATTACTGTTATTAGCTTGGAAACTATTGCATGAAATCAATTCTTGAAATCCAACTCAATCTACCAAATTATTGCTCTACTTGCTTCGAAGGCTTAAGCTTCTATTTACTCAAATTAATAAACACGGATTTATCATTTGACATGCTTATCTGAAGTAAAACAGCAGATTCAACAACAAAATAGGAAAAATCTGGAGCCGAAAGCAATCAATATTTCATTTGTTCGACTAACAATAATTAGAGAATAGTGTACGTACCAGTATATAAAAAATGAAAGTGAAGGCAAGATGAAGCAGCTCAGCAAAATAGATATAGCTAATATGCAGCGATAACAACAGCAGAACACAACTTCAATTGCTTGACTAAATCAGATTGGAAAAAAAACTCTATTGTTCTCCTTTCTTCAGAGTTCTTTGGTTTTCAACTCTGGAGTTCTCATGAAGAAACGATGGGAATGGCTACGGCTGCGCCACCCATCGCCGCTGTCGAAGCGGTTGAGCGTTGGCTGAAAAGGATCGTTCCTGTTATTGCAATGGAGAGAGGGTCTATGTTCTCTGATATGTGTTTTGTAATTAGGGGTACAATCTGGTGTGTTTGAGATACGAGGGAGTGAGGAAGGAGTAAGGGGACGTCCGGCGCTGGGTTGTCTGGGATCTGATCTTCGTGAAGAAGACGATGGATCCGGGATGGGAAAAGCGGCGCTCTAGAGATAGGAAGATCTTTCTAATTAGGTCTCTAATGTGTGTGTTGAAGATGAGAGAGTGAGGAAGAAGAAAAGGGGGAGGGAAACGGCGCTGCTTATGGAGATAGAGATTAGGTCTGATCTCCCCCTCAGGTCTTTAGGTCTAGGTTTATTTTAATAGGGGAAAACGGGTTGGGCAGGAGGGTCGCGGGTATTTGGGTTGGGGTGTGGGAATTGGGCTGAATTTGGGGTACTGGGCCACTGATTTTGGCCCAATTTGGACACCCCTCTTTTCTCATTCTTTTAGCCACTTTAGGCTCAAATTTTAATTTAAATATATTTCTTGGCTAGCCTATGTATTTATTTTAACTAGTGATTGACTAGTGCAACTAATTGATTAATTAACCTACGGATGCAACTTTGATTTTCAGAAGATATATTTAATAATGTAACTAAATCCTAAAAATGCAATTTAAACCTTAAATGGCACGAAATGAAAATGAGATAATTTTTATGATTTTTTCTATAATTTTAAAGTAGTAAACATGCATGAAATGCAACTAAAATAAAGAAAAGTTCCTAAAATTCATTAAAAATCATTTTTGATTATTTTAAGGAGTAATTTCCATGCGGGGCAAAAATTGGGTGTTCACAGCTGCCCCTCTTTGCTCGAGAACATGAAGAGTTTTCTGGCAAAGATAAAGTGAGCAACCACAAGTAATTTTTTGCCTGTTTGGTACTCCGCTTGGAAGCATTTTGAAAAAGTTCTGACCGAACCTTACTTCGAAGGTTGCCTACATATCCTTGGCTATAAAGGAATCAGGTCAGTGTAGTTCTGGAAGTTTTGGTAGCTAGGACTACCGGGAAGCTGTGATTTCGCTGCTGTTGCTGCTGCTTACTGCTCGCTGAGCTCCTTATTACACCAAAATCAAAATATAAAAAAAAACTAAACTAAACCTATCAACTATGAGTTACAAGAGTCCTATCTATTAGTCCGATGAAGCTTGATCTTGAGTCTTGGCTGCTTTTATACAAAATTGATATGTACCTTGATGCTTGTTAGTTGTAGGCGCCGGTTCAATCTTCTTCACCTTTTCGGATCAAGAAAGGGCATGCATAACTTGTGAATTCGATCTGTCTTGAGCAGTCTACGTCATTTCCGCTTCTGCATCTTGGGTTTGGTCTTCTCTTTTCTTCTTTTCTTTATTCTGAATTGAGACGTCTTCTTTTGGTCGTCTCGAATCCATTGTCCTAAAAATGCAATCTGTACAAAATCAAAAAGCAAACGAACGAAATTTTCTGCCCCAGTTTTACTAGGAAAATTTCGTGAGTTATTGTAAGGAAATCTATACTAATTTATTATTGAATGCGGTGAAAAGTCGAGAACAGTACACCCAGAGTTATTGTAGACTAGGGAGTGGATACCCTATGCCTAAAAAGTAAAATCAACTAGGGATTGGAGACCATATGTTGGAAAAGATCGACAGGTTATGCTGTCGTCAAGAAAAGATCACCAGGTTATGCCGATGTCTGGGGGAGGATCAACGGGTTATGCCGCTGCCAAGAAAGAGATCACCTGGTTATGCTGGTGTCTGGAAAGGTCAACAGGTTATGCTGTTGCCGGGAAAAGAGATCACTGGGTTATGCTAGTGTCAAGAAAATGATCAACAGGTTATGCTGTTGTCTGGAAAAAAAAGAAAAGAAAAAAAGATCACCAGGTTATGCTGGTGTCTGGGAAGGTCAACAGGTTATGCTGTTGCCTGAAAAAGAGATCACTGGGTTATGCTAGTGTCAAGAAAATGATCAACAGGTTATGCTGTTGCCTGGGGAAAAGGAGATCACTGGGTTATGCCAGTGTTTGGAAACGATCAACAGGTTATACTGTTGTCAAGAAAAGATCACCAGGTTATGCCGGTGTCTGGAAAGGTCAACAGGTTATGCTGTTGCCGGGAAAAGAGATTACCAGGTTATGCTGGTATCTGGAGAGGATCAACAGGTTATGCTGTTGTCAGAAAAGATCACCAGGTTATGCTGGTGTCTGAAAAGGTCAACAGGTTATGCTGTTGCCGGGAAAAGAGATTACCAGGTTATGCTGGTATCTGGAGAGGATCAACAGGTTATGCTGTTGTCAGAAAAGATCACCAGGTTATGCTGGTGTCTGAAAAGGTCAACAGGTTATGCTGTTGCCGGGAAAAGAGATTACCAGGTTATGCTGGTATCTGGAGAGGATCAACAGGTTATGCTGTTGTCAGAAAAGATCACCAGGTTATGCTGGTGTCTGAAAAGGTCAACAGGTTATGCTGTTGCCGGGAAAAGAGATTACCAGGTTATGCTGGTATCTGGAGAGGATCAACAGGTTATGCTGTTGTCAGAAAACGATCACCAGGTTATGCTTGTGTCTGGAAAGGTCAACAGGTTATGTTGTTGCCGGGGAAAGAGATTACCGGGTTATGCCGATATCTGGAGAGGATCAATAGGTTATGCTGTTAACAGAAAACGATCACCAGGTTATGCTGGTGTCTGGAAAGGTCAACAGGTTATGCTGTTGCCGGGAAAAGAGATTACCGGGTTATGCCGATATCTGGAGAGGATCAACAGGTTATGCTGTTGTCAGAAAAAGATTACCAGGTTATGCTGGTGTCCGCTAGGGAGTGGGACCCTATGTTGGAGGAGTCATCGGGTTATGCCGGCATCAACTAGGGAGTGGGACCCTATGTTGGCATCAACTAAGGAATGGAATATCCTATGTTGGGAAAGGTGTAGCTAGGGATTGGAGACCCTATACCACTTTAGGTTTGGATTGTTTTCAACATCGTTCTCTTCTTTTCTTTTCTTTTCTTTTCATTTTTTTTTGAGTGAATGCGGGAAAGAATTTTGGAGAAAACTTCCCTTTCTGGAGTTGTTGCTGCAGAGCCCCTTCTAGCTCTTGCGCAGTTCCTTTTGGTTGCGCCTGCTTTTTGCACGGTTACTTTTGAGTTGCACCTGTTTCAGATTTTCAAACAAAGAACAATTTGTTAGTTTGAAACGGTGGTTGGTTTTGCGGCCTTAATTTTCAATTGCTTGATCTCAAATCTTTTGACGAAGATCTCAACCACTTGCTTGCTGGGGATTGGGTTTCATCTCCAATCTCGGGGACCTTGGCTTTCTAGATTTTACCATGGCGATCGGTCATGTGGGACCCAACATTTTGTTTTGCCTTTGTAGGCCTTTCACTTGATTTTTTCTTCTGGATTTCCAGAGTATCGGGGAAGTTTTGGCCCCTCAAATTATGCTGCAACGGTTAGTCGCGAGACTTAACCTTTCCAACTTTATTTCGCTTATATTGGCCTTTCATTTCTGACTTTTCTTCCAACTTTAACTTTAGGGCATTTGGAATATTTCGGCTTTTCAAACCTTGCCGAGATGGTTAGCCACGTGGACTCAACCTTTCACTTCATTCGCCTTTATAGGCACTTCAATTTGATTTTTCTCCTTTCAAGGGCTTTTGAGTTTGAAGCATCGGCCGCTATGGCTAGTCGAGGTCGACTCGATGCCCCTGACGAGGCTAGGTGCCTTTTGCATACTAGCCCATGTCAAATGAGAGCCCTGTAAATCAGTCTTGCCATTCTTTGTTTGCCTTAGTTTAGGAATAGAGTTAGACCGAAAGGGATTCAAAAGAAAAATAAATGACAGAATGGACAATGAATTTAAACAAGAGGTGTCCCTTTCGGGGAAAGGAAAGAAGGACTTATCTGGAGTGCATGCGGACTTCAATGAACATGACATGCCTTTTGGACTGGATTCCTGATCCGTGTAAACCGTCCGACTCTCAGAAATTCATCACAACTATTACCTCGATATTGAGAAACCTTGCCCCGAAAATGTTTCCAAGTCAGTGACCAATTATCCTCTTTTCGATCAGTGGTGCCCTTTGCGGGTTTTCACCGACTAACCTCTCTCATTTCTCTTCTCACTGTCACCTTGTAGTGCTCTTTGCGAGTTTTCACTAGCAAGACTCTCTCATTTTCAATTTCTCTGCTCACTGTCGCCTTACGGTGCCCGTGTGGGTTTTCACCAATAAGACTCTCTTATTTTACTTTTCTCTCATTTGCTTGCATGAGATCCAAATAATTGTATCCTCCAATTTTGGTCATCTTTGCTGATTGATCGGAAGGACTTGAACGAAATTTGGGGTAAAAAGAATTTGGACTGAATTACAACTTTGGAACCTTTCAGGCGAACTCATCGCCAAACCATTATAATTTCTGCCCCAGTTTCACTTTGGGGAGAATTTAGAATTTTATTTTGGTGTGACTGAACCCTAGGGAGAGGCTGCCTACGTATCCTTTCGGAATCAAGTCAGACGTAGTTCAGGCAAACATTTTGTTTTTGCTTTGATTTTTGTTTTGCTTTTGATTTCTTTTGATTTTTGATTGATTTTTTTTTGTTTCCAAGGAGGTTAGTCAAAGAATAGTAACCGGCTCAAAGGGTTTACAAAATGGTAGTGTTTGGGGTAGCATGAATGAGAAGCCTTCATCATTTCGATCAACCGTGTTGTCATCAGGACGAGGTCAAACATAATACNTAATTTCTGCTTCGACAATCCGGAGGGAGGGAATTTTGACTTCCGCGGGTATTACGGCTTCCGTGCCATAGACCAATAGATCAGGAGTAGCTCCAACAGACGTGCGCATTGTCGTGCGATATCCCAGTAATGCGAAGGGCAATTTCTCGTGCCATTGCCTGGAAGTTTGAATCATTTTCCTAAGGATTTTCTTTATATTTTTGTTTGCCGCTTCAACGGCGCCATTAGCTTTTGGCCGGTAAGGGGTGGAATTGTGGTGTGTGATTTGGAA